>CAUYLG010047431.1:0-36375 GCA_963573385.1 Cacajao melanocephalus | reverse complement strand
GGTCCAATGATGTGTCTAAGGAATTAATTTTATTACTACTAAATACCTTTTTTGTAATTATTATTTTGTGTATTTTTGTTAAAAAAAAAAAAAAAAAAAAAAAAAAAAAAAAAGATTAGAACAAGGGACAAAAGCACAGGGAACTGCGTGGGTAGTAAAGACAAACTATCTTTTTCTTGTGTTTGCCTAGTATTTGTCCAACCTAGAACACCCAGAACATTGATTAATATAGCAAGCATAATAAAAGCCACTCACTGATCATTGTGCTACAAGAAATAGCCATGTCCAACCTTCCTAGGTCTTAGTTCTCATCTCAAGTCATATATAAATATATGAATCATTTTGTAGGATAAATATCACAGAGACTTAAAAGGTACTATAAATAATTATACACTCATTTATTCACAGACACATCCAACACGAAATATAGCTTTGGATAGCTACAGTTGACACTATATCCAGTTACATTTGAGGTGTGGATGATACAAAGATGGAAGGATATAGGCCATGATCTAGTCCATGATTCATGGGTTAAAATATTTAAAATTAGAACTTTCAGAAGATTAGATTATACTTATAATTTTATATATCCATAATGTAGATATATATCGTATGTCTTATAATTGTGCTAGAGATAAACCATATTGGAAAATAAAGGAAGAAAGTATTACCTGGGATAGTCAGAGACTACTTCATAAGGGGTGTGACCATGGTCCTTTGGAATTGTATCTTATTAAATGAACTAAAATGTATTCTGAAGAATAAGTGAAATTGACAATCAATTAATAGAAGAAACATTACATAAAAACCACAGTAGTGTGATAACATATGTCTCAGGAATTTTTAAGTTCAGACATACAAGTGCAGATTTTGTTACATAGGTAAACTTGTGTCACGGGGATTTTTCGTACAGATTATTTCATCAGCCAGGTACTAAGCTTAGTATCTATAAATATGTTTTTCCTGATCCTCTCCCTCTTCCCTTCCTCCGCCCTCTAAAATGTACCAGTGTGTGTTATTCTTCTGTCAGGAATTTTAACATTCTACCTTCCAAAACCTAAATTTCATGGGGGAAGAAAGCAATGAAAGTAAGAAATTTATACAGGGTTTTTGACAATCTGACCCAGCCTACCATGTTATTCCAAATAGCTTTCCCATTAGTAACACGAAGACAGATTATATCATATACATTACTCTGCTTGGCCACTGCTAGTAAAATTTTATTTTTCCCCCCAAAGAAATGGTTATCAATCATCCAAGTCACAGTTTGCCTTAGGAGTTATAATGCTGTGGCTGAAGTTTCTAACTTTTCCATGCTGACTCCTCAAGCTTTTCATTTTTAAAAATACATCTTAGCTATTTGATAAATGAAAAATGATTCTCACTGTGGCTTTAAATTCGGCATTCGAATTTAGTTTCATCCAACAAAATACTCTGTAAAACCAACTTTGTGATGTCCTCAAGGCCAGCTCACATTTAAAAGCACAAGTAATGTAATTAGGTGGGGAGCTCTAACAAATCTCCTCTCACCTCTGCTGTGATGAACCAGTGGCTACCGAAATATGCTTCATGGGTCACGAGGAGGGTGCTGCACATCTTTCCCATGCCCCTTGTGACTGAAGAGTACTCACTCACTCCCAGAACTGACCTGAGCTTGTCTAGCAACAGGATGTAGTTGCTAATGGTAACCGTTCCACAGAGAAATATTTGCTCTGGGTGTTTGGGGTCTTTGTCTTTACAGAAGTATGACAGTTTGAAAGACTTTATGAGTGTGAGTGACAACATCTCAAAACCTACACCTGTTCCATTCTTTTGCCTCTTATACATGTACAAATTTAAAAATTTTCTTGATAGAAGCACAGTCTAATTTTGAGGACTGGCCTCACCCCAATTCCAATAGCTACCTATTTTTTGACTTCAACCAAATAGTAGATGCAAATCCTACCATGAGTTACTAGACTAGCTATAGATTTTCACTTTTCCACATGGGTCCCACCTGTGAGTTCTCAGGTTTGCCTAACCAAAGTTATGTGGACCTGAAATCTCAGCAATTTTTAAAAAATAATAATTTAGAAATCAGTAAAGTTCACTTGAAAATGTACTACAAAGTTGTACCTCAGAGGTATTTATCAGTATGTTGTATTGAGGTTGAACAATCTTCAGTTAGAACCAATTTGCTTTAGAGCAAGATTTTTGAAACTCAGCTTTATTAACATTGTGGCCTGGATAATTCTCTTGCAGGAGACTTTTCTGTGCATTAGAAGATGCTCAGTAACATTTCTGATCTCTAAGTGCTAGATGCAAGTAGTAGTCTATCCCTAAGCTGTGACATCCAAGAACATCTTCAGATATTGCAAAATGTCTGGACAACTCAGAGGGTGGGTCAAAATTACCCTGGCTTGAGATCTACTAATGTAAAGCAATCTATTTAAAGAAAAGACAGAAATTTAAAACTCAGAGTGATTAGCCAAACAAAACAGGCGTAATTGAAAGATAACTGAGAATCTTAAAAAATTTAAAGTCTGAGAGAAAAATGGACAAACATACTAAAACTCAAAGCTTCTATAGTGTCTACAAAGTACTAAAAAAATTTTAAAATATGCAAAGCGAGGGGCTAGAATCAAGTTGATAGATTTTTACACTTAGATCAATTTTTTTGTTACTAGTTCATGTGGCATTAGTTTTCATCCTTTTCTTAAACTTTACTGTGACTCCAGTTACAATGAATTCTGATGATCCTTATTGATTGGTCAGAAGCTTTCTATATTCTGCTATGCTTTATGTTTTCCAAACAGAAGTTATATTTAATTGATCATATGAGGAAACGGTGGTACCTACAGAGACTACAATATGATGCTATCATCATTTATTGATATTGATGGCCATATTGTGGTTATGTGGGCGAATGCCTTGGTTTGTATGAAACAAAGTATGAGGATAATGAAGTACCATGTGAGCAATTTCCTCTCATGTCATTCAGAAAAAAAAGTACCGTAATTGCAACTTTTCTGTAAGTTTGAAATCAATCCAATTATCATAAAACAAAAATTCTATGTACATAGTCAAAACAAAGAAAACAGTAGGGAGGGACAATAATGTAAATAGTGATAGGGTTCCACTAAGTAGACTCAGTCTCAATGGGGCATGAGTGAGACATATGAATATGTTATTCTCTCAGTAGGTTTCAATTCCTCCAAGCTTCTTATAGTGAAAACATCTCAACACATTTTCATTTCATTGAAAATTTTAGTATTTATCAAGAGTAATTTTTTACTATATGCAAGTTTTTCTTTACACATTGCATTTAGAAATGTTCTCAATAAAGAGATGGAACCAAGGAAGAATGACGCAAAACCAAACTAAAAGATATCAATGAAAGCAAAGGAGGGAGAAAATTGAGATGGATGAAGGTATATTAAATGCTGTTGGCTGGGCACAGTAGCTCACTCCGGTAATCCCCAAATTTTGGGAGGCCAAAGCAGGTTAATTTCTCGAGCTCAGGGGTTCAGATCAGCCTGGGCAATGTGGCAAAATCTGGGGTGTGGCAGTGCACATCTGTAGTCCCAGCTACTGAGGAAGCTGATAGAGGAGGATCACTTGAGCCTAAGAGGCAGAGGTTGCAGTGAGTCAAGGCTGCACCACTGCACTCCAGCCTGGGTGACAGAGTGAGTCCCTGTCTCAAAAAATAAGAATAAAAAATAAAATGCCATGATGGTTAAAATGAAGGCTGCGACCTATGCAGATCCAGCAGAGCAGTAGAGAGGAGCTGGTCCGAAGCCTGGGCAGGTGAACAGAATGTGCTGTCCAGGGAGGGCCACCAGTCCAGGAGAGAGCCAGGAGAACCTTCCAGAGGCCTTGGTGTTCGTAGCTGGCTCTTCTTTTAATAGGGCTGCTTACTACTTCCACAGATGCTGATGACGCCAATATGCAGACCACACCAAACAGGACAGCAGAACTATCAGCATAAGGCAGAAAACTTTCAGATTAGTGTCTCTTAGTCACTAAGAAAATGTCAGTGACTTTGGCCAGAGAACAATCCTAGTGGAACGTGGCAATAGTTGAAAGAGGGGAGAAGGTAGAAATATTGTATGTAGGCCACTCTTTCAAGATACCAGGTTAGGAAGGAGGGGAAATGTAGGTAACACCTGGGGACATGCATAAGATTGAGAGGTTTTTTGTTTTTTTTTTTTTTCTATGAGATAAGCAAGCTTAGGCATGTGTAAGGTGCTGAAGAAAAATCCACAGGGAATGAGCAGCTTTGCAGACAGGTAGAAAGGCAGCCTGAGCAAGAGTCAAGGAAAAGAGGTCTTGAGGCTGAGGCACAATCCCAAAAGGAACAAAAGAGTGAACAAGCTGAAGGAGAGAAATGTGAACGAATGGTTTCAAGGATGAAGCAGCTGTTGGTGAAGAAATGGCACTGTGGAATTCTATTTCAAGTCAGATAAAAGCCACAGCATGGTCAAGGAAGTGACTTAAGAGGGGCATGGAACTGAAAATATAAGGGGTGGAAAAGTTCACTTACATGCCTTGATTATAACTCCTACATGTAAGTTATATGCCTGAGGTGTGGTAAAGGAAAACCTGTGACCAAAGTTTAGCATTCCTGTAAGAACCCTGTTATATGGGAAGTCCCTACCATCTTCTGCTCCCTTTTTGCATTGTCAGCTACTTTTTGGTTTCTTTGATTTCAGATATAATGTGTTCTATGTTAATTTTTCATGGCTCAAAAAAGGTCTCTAATTGGATGTATTGGACATTTATTAAGCTAATTCAAAACAACTTGCAGGTTCCCACACCTACCACCATCACCGCTACCAGGGATTTACAGACAAGCCTTGGAAAACCCATTCGTTGTACAGGTAACCGTTCTGTAAGCTGTATTTCAAGACATAACCTAGCTTCCTCATTTCTGAAAAGTATTAAATATTCATATCCAAACAACCACCCCTAGTTTATGTCTTACCTTTTCATTTGCTTGTGGAATTCCCTTTCAATTTGGTAGAGCCCCGGTCAACTGGCCTGCAAAGCCTAGGGCATAACTTTTCAAACTGGTGATCTTTGAGAGGGGGCTATTTTGAGGGAATTGCTTTTGAAATAGGAGTTTTGTAATGCTGCTGACTCCAGTGTTTTAAAATTTGTACTTGTGCCCTTTGGCAAAGAATATATAGGGTGTCCTTTTATTGATCTAAATAATAAATATGACAAGTCAGTTTGCTTTCCATTAAATAAGTGTGCCATTTCTGCTTGAGGAAACATCTCAAATTCAAGGAAGCAAATCAAACACAAAGGGAGATTTAACTAACAACACAAATTTTCAAAATGACTCATGAAAAGCAATAAGAGTGACTAAATCGTTCTAGGATTATTAAACACCTATACTATTATAATTAGGCTCCATCTGCACACTCTTTGGTGATGTTAGGTGTTGTGCCACTGTCTGGGAAAGTCAAAATTGGACTTGCCTGAAATTAAATTTGTTCTTTAGGGTTTGACATTTATCGATAGAGAATGTGTTCCCTAGAAAGCTGATGCCAGCACTTCAAGACTCAGCCGCACTGAATAGAGCCACTTTCTTCTGAAGCGCTTGTTTGCTGTGCAGTGTACAAGGAGTGAGGTTGAAGTGCATGCATACACCATGCAGGTGACTGATGGAGGACGGCGAAAGAGCAATCTGAGAAGTTTAAAGACCCATGGTGAAAAGAAGAAACAGTTAATACTACCCTCTGTCCGTGCTAGCTATTCTCGTTGTGATTTACTTACTGTTTTGTTTGTCTTTTTTAAGTTGCCAACCCACTGGGCAGACGGTCATTTCTTAACACTCCAGTCAGAGCCTACTTTACAGTTGGCATTCAATTAGTGTTAAATAACAATAAAAACATTATACAGAGCCTTTTGTTTCAAAAAGTGAGGTGAAATTTAGGATTTGAATCTCCATACTAATGGTACCGGCTTCGATGCCTTTTTCTCCTTCTGTCATCTGACTCCTGCTGGCTGCTATACATTGTATACTCCACAAAGCAGCCACTACTAGCTATCCATTCCAGTCATCTGCTGCATGGGTCAGAGAGCAATGGGCTCTTGGAGATTGAGAACTGTATGTGTGCATACACAAATGCAGACACAAAGAGAAACAACAAAAAGCCACTGCCCTTAAAATAGAAGCTCTGATGCACGCCGCAGCCCTGGAATATCACCTCTGGCAAGTGTGCCACCTATTTCAGCACAAAAGTGCACTGGAGGCTATTAATAAGGAAAGATCATGAATTCTTTTACAGCCTTTTCTGGTCACGAACCATGACCAGTAAGCTAGCCACAGGTTCAGCCTAGTGGTCAGCATTTGCTTGAAATGGTTGGGTTGAAATGGATTTTTAATGCCTTTTCATTTTTTAAACTTAGTACTTTTATAAGAAAGTTCTCTTTCATAAGAGCGTTTCTTTACATTCAAAGTATCACTTGGCAACTGAGAGAGAACAGTTTAGCTTCGAGTTAAAATAGTTGCTAACAATTAGAAACTGACTGTAGGACCAGAGGGCATTTTTTTTTAAGTTGAAGATATTAATAGATTTTCTTTAACTAAATCTAAGAAAGGAAATGCACATGAGGAAGGGGTGGAAGGAAGGAGTCTTGGCCATGGAGCAAGAAACAGGAGAAAAAGATAGGAGGCAACTTGGGTTGAGGAAGAAGTGTTCAGAGGGCAGGTAAGGGAAAGAAAAACAATTTTTTGGCTACTTCTTTGTCTACTTTACCAGCTGTGCTTAAATTGAATTGGTATCTGGAAAAAATATAATTCATCCCAGAAGGTTCACTAAAGGGCAAAACAGCATCTTTGTTTATGTTAAATATGGTAGAGATAGATAAATGTTCTAATTTATAATTGACTCTTTACAATGGCAATTTATAATCCCAGAAGCATGTGGTGACCATTTCAGTGGTATAGATCCTCCAGCAGACTTTGCCTTAACTTCAAGGAGGGGGTAAGGAGATGGGGGCAGCACAGTTTCATAAAAGGAAACTACCAGTGTAATAATAAGAGCACCAAGCATTTACTGCAAGCCAAGTGTTGTTCTATCTAAATGCATTACATTCAATGATTTCCTTACATTCTCACGATAAATACACAAGAAGAAGGACTATTATTGTTCCTATCCTACAAAGGGGAAAACTGAGACACAGAGAAATTTAGTGACTTGTCCCAGGTCACACCGAGAAAGTCATGGTACCAGAATTCCAACTCAAATATTTTGGTTCCAGGGGTGGTAGTTGCAACTGAGAACTCAACATAAAAATAAAAGAAAATCAGACATTTTAAATTATTAGATATAATCCTATTTGCTATATTTACTCCAATGACAAAATAAAACCAGAACTTGAAACTCCTATGGCTCTTGATTAACTTGCTGGATCAAATCCTAAATTTTTAGCAGGCACTCTATACCCTACATGTTGAGGTACCATTATAATCTAGCTACAGGCTCTATTTCAGCCTCAGCTGTAGACACTCTTCATAATTGAGCCTAGAACCAAGCCATTTTTTTACATGCAGTTTCCATTTTCCCCTGGGCCTCCTTAATCTCTGCAAATACTTATTCCTTCCCTAAAATTCCACATTTCTCTATCTTTTCCGATAAATTTACCTTTCAAAATATAACTCCGAATTTACCTCCTCTAAGAAGCCATCTCTGATTTCTCCAGGCAGATTTAAAAAGTCCTTTCTCTATAATCTCACACCTTTATACTTACACTTTGGCACACTTACCACGTTGCCTTATCATTACTCTTTTACATGTGTATGTTTTACTTTGTCATTTGAATATAAGCATGCCAGGAGAAATACAAAACTGTATTTACACGTGTATACCTAGTATATTAAAAGTGCCTTGTGAGTAAGAGGGATTCAATAATTATTACTGAATGAATGTTTAATGAGCTTTATCCTTAGGCTTTTTTTCCTCCTCAGATCTCAGCTGAAATTCTTTCTAGGTTGCAGCCTCTGGCTATCAGAGACTGTGGATTCCCCATCTTACCTCTTGGAACGTATGCTCCTAGACCTGGCTGCCATGTAATGGGGAAGCTAAAGCAGTGCTGTGAAAAGGCTCACATGGAGAGGAACCACCAACAGCCAGTATCAAAGTGCAGTCCATGCAAGTAAAGGCACCTAAACTGACATCATTTAAACAGAGAATGTCTGTACCAGCCAAGTCCTGACCACATGGCAATTAGTGAGCAAAATAAATGATTACGGTTGTTTTAACACACTAAGTGTGGGTTGGTTGGCTGGGCAGCAATTGAAGAATAACAACTTTTTACTCTAACCATGTTTATCCTCTCTTTCCACCTAGTTACCATCTTCAATTAAATGTGAATTTCATGTCTGTCTTATCCACTTCTATGAATGGTTCCTATTCTAGAATAAACGCTTAGTAAATACCTATTGGGTAATTAATGCTCTTCTTAGAACTATATTAAAGAATTGCCTCACAGATGGAAGCAAGGTCCTTTGGACACTTTGCTGAAATAATCTATCTTATGTGGAAAGTTACAGTATATTTTCTAAGATAACTGTATTTCAGGTTTCGCATTATAGCCAGTGATAGTTACTATGTTACATTTGCACATTAAAAGTACATATTTCTTACATTAATATTTCTAAATCTATTCTAAAAATGGATATTTCTAAATCTATACTGGGTATGTTCTAGTAAAGATGAGAAAAAGAGGTGCTAATGTCATGGTGAAAGAGAATGGCTGTATTTATAAGCAAAATAATTTATAAGAAAATCCAGAGAATTTAGACCTTTTTTCTTAGGCAACCATTCTAGAGAATTCAGTGTGAATATCTAAATTCTCTGAAATGCTGTTTTTAATACATGACCTTAACAAGCTATGTTCTTTGAAAAATTGTCATGTTTTAATTTACTCTTAATTACACACGGTTTCTCAAAGTACAGAGCATAAAACTTAAGAAAAATTCAATTTCATGGAGGTCATTTTATAAAAAGAACATAAAGACATAAAGGTTGTAATGGTTTTTTTCCCAGTAACTTGAGTCCTTTCTCAGAAGAGGAATTTTGGTCTCAGTATAGTCATTCCCAGTTTCTCAAGCAAGTGGGACACTTAAAGTCTGTGTGGGAAATAGAGTATCAAATGATCAGCAAGAAGCTGAACTTAAAATTTACAAGTGCACTTTCGATTTCTATGGAAATTGCACATTTTGTGAAAATGTGCTTAGATTGTCATTGTCTAGTCAAATACAGTGAAAATGCAAGTTGAAGGAGCATAATTAAGGTTAAAGGAAAGATTCAAGGAGAATGGCTGTCTTTCATGAAGCCTAATCAGCACCTCGGATATATCTATAGGCACAGAAGGGTCAGACGCATTCTCCTGAACCACTGGTCCTCAATTATCATCATCTCTGGTTTGTAAGTGTATGCACTATTTCAGTATCCTTACTTAGGTAATCTGGTGCTTGTTTGAATAGATATTTTCCTTGAGTGGGCTTCTTCAAATACCATTGCATAGTTCTAATTTCTTTGATTTCATGCAGCCTGTCAAGTTATCAATAATGTAGAAATGCTGTATTTTTTGAAAGGAAGAATTTTTCTGGCAACACAGTGAATTCTAATTTTGACTTTAAGGGGAAATTGCAAAGATACCAAATACGTTGTTACATTTTCTGTGCCTCCACAGGGATAAGAGTAATAGCAATGCATTAATAGAAAGCTGATCCAAATGTCAAATACCTCCTACAGAACAACGTGAAATATAATTAAACTTGAATCTATAAGAACTTATTATTTATTGAACATCTACTATGCTCAAGGCAATGTAATATTGTCTGTGAAGGATATAGTGAAATGAACCTACAGTCTCCCATCAAGTAGATTTCAGTGTATGTTAATATCCTACCACTTAAGAAAATAACTAGAATTTTATAAAATGCATTCAAAGATCATAAAAATGTGCCCAGAATTGAATTAAGGTGTTCAAATTCTACTGTTCTATGGCCCAACTATATTTGGATAAGCAGAAGTGGTCAGGTAGCAATCCACCGAGGAGTATTTACATATAGATCCATGAAAATAAACTCCAAGACTCAGAAATGAATTTTTTTCTAAGATTTTGTACTGAAATATTGCTAATGTTATCTAATAAGATTTTTACTGTAAATTTTAGTAATGAAAAATGATTACAAAATTCCAATATTCGGCAGCCTATCCTGCCTGTACATGTGTGACAGGCTTATTTTTCATGTTATTTCATAAATTTACGAGGCAGAGCACATCCCACAAGAGGAAATAATATTCCAAAGGAGATATTTTGAATTTCAAAATTCATCTAGGCCCTAAAGAGGACTGGAGAGATGCTTCAAACGTATCTTTCTACTACTCCCCACTGTCTGTTTTTTCACAGCAGAAGTAAAGTCTATTTTCTTTTACAAAGATGATGTGAAAGCTTTTTGCTTTCTTGTCTATAAAATCAAGTTCACAAAATTAAATTCCAAGAGATTGGTAGGTTCACAGTCATTGTACTATGTTTCATCTCTTGCTCATAGAATATAATTCTGATTATTTCAGAAACTCATTGACCGTAGGATATAAATGTTCTGTGCAGTTTTCACGTTTGTTTCAAGGGCAAATTTTCTTGCAGACAAATGAAGACAATTAATTATCTTTAAAAACTCCTGGCAGAACTCAGACATACCTCAGTACAAACCTATTTCAAGTCACCACGTTCAAATCCAAACATGTAGAGTGTTATTGCAGCTGAGTGGAAAATCGTTAAGGAATGGCAGATACAGGTGAGATGATAGAGTCCTGCATGCAACGCCAGGAAGTTTGGCTGTTGTGTTTAGGTAATGGGAACCTGTTAAAGAATTTTAAGCAAGGAGAATGGCTTGATAATATTTTTAGTTGAAAAAAAAAATCACTAGAAGTATGAAAAATGTATTGGAGGCAAAAAGACTGGGGCCAAGAAAACATTTGAAATAATCTAAGAAATGAAGAGTCTGCATTGATGTGGAGACAGAGTTGGGGAATAGAGCCTAGGTTTAAGAAAGATGTACAAAGTAGAATCAGCAGGAACTGGTGAGTGACTACATGTGAGCAGAAGCTACAGAGCATAGTCATGATTTGCATGGCTTTGGGTTTGGGGGGTTGGATAGGAATTGGTGTCATGTAACATAATAAAAGGGCAAAAATAATGAAGTGGCAACGTAAGGGTTCAGAGAAGAGTTGGAAAATCTTGGAAGCATCCTACCAACCAGGGGTTTGACATAGTCGTTTGGAATATTTTGGTCCGGAAACCATTAGAGAAAAGCCTGTTCTGTAGGCTTTTGGATTTATTTAATTATAAATCTCTGTTCTAGGATTTTCAATTCCACCCAACTTGAAGTCTAGCACAACATTATACCCTTTTCTCTCCCTAATTCCTCAAACCCAGTGTCTAAACTCTATTATTTATAATTCCCAAATTATATTTCAAATATACCCCCTTTTCATTCACACGATTACTCCCTTAATTAGATGCTGTGGTTCATAACTTACATCTATATTCGGAATCGAGGAACTCATTCTTCTTAGTTGCTAAGACTTCGCCTCTTCGTGTCTCACAGTTGAAATCCCCAGCAACCAGAAGCTTTCCTCAAAGCGAACTGCCTGACCTAAGGTCATATCCCTTATATCCCCTCCCCCAGGAATATCCAGTGACTACTGATTGCTACGAGGGTACACAGGTTTGACTCTTTCCACAATCTGGGAAAACTAAGACAGCTGTTCCAGTGCCAGAATTTCCCCATGGGATCAGCTAAGACTTTGTTATTATTCTATTGCAGTTCAACTTTTGCCAATCCTGAGTCTTTCACTCCCTCACAGGTATTGTTGCCAAAAGCATGTCCAATATATTTACTGTATACAATTCATCTCACAATTTTTAGCTGGGAAACCTGACTGGAGATATGAAAACAGTTGATGCCAAGAGTAGACCAAGGAAACATTTTGAAGCTGAATTACCTACCTGGTAAATCTGACAAGAATGATTTTTATCATCGATAGTAGGTCAAATCTGATGGCCTCTGACATGCTGTAATGACTCAGTTCAAATTTTTACCAGTTTTACACTCAGATTGTATAGCTGTGGAAGGAAATGCATTAGCAGGTGCAATGGCTCAAGTATTTGAGAGGTTCAGGGGAGGCAATCATAAGGACAACGGAATTTAAACAGCTGTTGCTAATGCCATATCACCATTGACAAACAAAGAAAACCTGAGGGTGATTAATCACCAATTTAAGACAAAGTGTTAAAATCAGAGGGTCTTCTGGGAAGCCTATAAATTAACTTTTATCTCTTGCAACCAAAGGGCAGATAACCCTTGGATAAGGTTAGGATCAATCATAAAAGTAACAGTGTTCAAGGAAGGCTGACTTTTCAGCCCTAGCAAGTCCGCTATGGCAAGATTAAGGCACTGATTGAGAAACAGTGGGGCCCTGACGCTTGAAATAGGACTGTGTAATTAATGCACTCAAATATCTCGGACCCCCAGAATCCCTTGGATCCTTTGAGACTACAGAAGTGGCCCAATCTACTCCCTTAAAGTCCAGCATTCTTCCCCCTCTCTTAAAAAAGATGCCGTGACCTCTGTCTTTAATGAAAATGTGACACATCTCTTCCAACCTCAGATCTATCTCCACCTTATCTCCTTGTCACCAAACCAGTGACTAAGGGTAACTCACAATAACTATCCAGGGAATCACTGGGCTGGCTAAGGTAGGAGTGGGACTGTAATCTGAAGAAGTTGCAGGATCTAAGCAGCATGTATCAAGAGCTAAGAAAGCATAAAATGGGATTGAATCTTGAGATTGCTAGATCAAAACGGTCAGAACATAAAGTTAGATGAGGGAGAGTTTATCAAAAGTGAAGCACTCTGCCATGATATAAGACTTAACACCACCATAGAAGTGGCAATAAACAGCCAGGTAGACAGAAGACTGGTTTGCCCAATGATGTTAGCCAGCTTCTGCCATCAGCCACTCCAGTGCTGACATACTGGTTGCATAAATGAAGTTCTTATGAGCCAAACAGCATGGCCTCCCAATCACGAAGGATGAGTTAGCAGGTGCCAAATGTCCAACCTGGCAATAACAGAATCTGACACAGATCTTCAAATATGACACTATCCCTCAAGGAGGCCAACCAGCTACTTGTTGAAAGTTGATTACATTATACCCCATCTACTCTGGAAGAAGCAGTGTTACTTTTTCAATGGAACTGACACATATTCCAGATGAGTCACTTTTTTTTAGTAAATAAAAACTCTTATTTTTACAGAGCTCACAGTTTAGCAAGATAGGAAAGAAAGAATTATTAGCTGATCTTTAATCCATTCTGATCCTGGGACCACATGGGGAGGAAGAAAATTAAGAAGGAATGGCAAAGGAGGGTGAGAGAAGGGAGAGAAAGAAGTATGTGTCAAATATTTTTTGCAAATATGTTAATCAGATTTCCTGGTAGTATTTATTAATGGCGAATCTTTAGCTATGGTGTGTTTTAGGCAGCATGTACCTGGCATATTTAGGCTTGCTAATGGTAAGCAAGTCAGAAATTTATGGATTTATGAGGCATGTTCCTCTATAAAATATTGGTGCCAGCTGTGTATTCACTGGAGCATAAAATGGAAAAGTTTAATGAACAAAACTGCCCTGTTGTGTGCATTAGAGGTCGGCAAACTACAGGCCATGAGCCAAATTCTGCCATGGCCAATCTCTTACGTATTGTCAATGGCTGCTTTCACTCTTCTACTGTAAAGTTGCTATAGAGATCAATCAGCCTGCAAAGCTGAAATACTTGCTATCTGGTCTTTTAAAGAAAAAGTTTGCTGATCCTGATGTAGGTGATGTCCCACAAGTATCACTTGGAACCCTCGTATCTTAGATTTGTGCCTTGGCTTATTCTTATTGTAGCAGAAATGGATAAAAGCCAAGTTGGTGTCATTTCTGTAAGTTACAAGAAGAAAATATATCTAGTTAAAGAGTTTTGCTCTCTTAAGGTTTCTTTGTATTGACAGAGCTAAAAATCAAACCCTTTTATGATGTAATCTAGGTAGAAGTCCCCGTTGATTCCTCAATCAGACAGTAGTGGGGACCTGGCAAACCAAGAGACCTTCTTTGTTGCTTCTTCATTGTTTCCTTTCTTCAACTGACAAGCTGTTCTCCCCTTATTGAAGCAGAATCACTTCCTTTTAGATGTTGAACTACGTGTGCCAAGTGCTGCAAAGCCCCTCAAGGTTTTCTACAGCTTCTTCTGTAGTGATTTATTTTCTAATTTTCTTGGTAGTTAAGCTTGTCACTTTTTAATGAAAGTCTTCCAGATTCCTCTTTAAAGGATACCTCAATGTTTAGATCTTAAAGTTCAACTTTGAACAACTGACTGAAACGGAGTTAGGAATCTAGCACCCCATCAACTACTCCTGGGTGTCTCCTCCTCCAGAGGTCCCGGAGGGAATGTCTTGGAATCCCTAAAGCTTAGTGGATCTGATTGGTGGTGGGGGCGGGGGGAGGTCACTGAGTCAGATAATATTAAAGTCTCTTTCAGGACTAATGAATTTTAAGTCTCATATCTTGGGCTCAAAGGATTATTTTCTGTTTTATCAATGCCTGTAAGTTCTTTGACAGAAGTATATATTACATGTCCAAGAGTGCTGAATGTTTTATTATTTTTCAAAATGAATACTCTGGCTTTCCCTTACAGTAGATGATTTTTCTTTTATCTACCTTTTCATCTTAGCCCCTAGAAGAGGAAGCTTTCTGCTAACATCCATTGTTAAATAAACATTTAGATTCAAAATAATAATAAAGATCTCATAATCTTAGGAGTAAGGTTCTCAGTCCAACAAAATGTATCAGTGGCATAGCATTTAGAGAGTTATTAGGCATTCATCTGGCTATTAAATAAAAACGTTGACACCATAATGGCTAGGACTGAAAGGAAAGAGGGATGAAAAGCATTCCCAATTCATGTATCCTTACTAACATTAAGAACTAAGTGACTCAGAGGAAACAAGGTCCCTAGTCAGACCATCATGGTAGTAGGTGTCTGCAGGCACTGAGATGAAGTTAGTTAATAGGCACAGATTTTGATAGTATCCACGGTTGAGTCTATAGGAACTGTCAAAAGATGAGCATAGCCGGGAAAACAAAGAATCATTTTAAGAGGAGGAGTCAAAGTGTTAGGGGCAGCAAATCCATATTTGTACAGGTCTGCAGCAACCTCAATTCTTGTGCCCCGCGCCCCGGCTCCACAGAAGAATCTGACTGAGGGATGCAAAGCAGAAGGAGAGACTGAAGCAAGTTTTAGAGCAGGAGAGATAGTTTACTAAAAAGCTTTAGAGCAAGAATGAAAGGAAGGAAAGTACACTTTGAAGAGGACCAGGCAAGCAACTTGAAAGACAAGTACCTAGTTTGACCTTTGACTTACAGTTTTTATACGCTGGAATACTTCCAGAGTCTTGCATTACTTCTCCAAACTCCTGAGATCTTACCGAGAAGCTGCTAATCACCAGTTTCAGGTGTTTTCTATCTATTAGGAGACTACATTTCACTGGTACCAGCTGTGACCAATTATTACTTTAGAGAGAGTGTTAGCAGCCTGACCACCTGATGGTTCCCTGACACTTGTGTGTGTACTGGGGAGCCTTCTCCTGCCCCATTCACACCCAACTAGCTACCTACTGTAACAAAAGCTTGCTTTTCAAGATCACAAAGATCAAGAGTTGGGTGTCAGACAAAGACAGAGGGTTTTTTTGTTTTTTTTGTTTTTTTTTCCATGTGAACAGGAGAGAGCCTCTTGGGTCAATCAGAATGAAAATAAAGTTTCTCTTCTCTGGAAGCTCCTCAAACAGGTAATTACCATAAGCATGGCTATAACATACGAGACCTAGAGTACTTTTCTTAAATTCTGGTGCACAATAGAATTATACAGGGAGTTTAAAAAATACATGTTTAATTCCTAGGCCCTACAACAGACTAGTTAATAACAAAATCACCAGAGGAAGGGATCCAAGCATCCCTAGTTTTAGATGTTCCCCAGGTGACTCTAATGTATAGCCAGGTTGGAGAATTCACTAGGCAGTATTAGTACTTGCAGAAATGCAGATAAAGATTTTTGTTGTGCTAGATGTTTTAAGGGAGGAATCAGGTTTTGCTATTTGATTCTACTGTGTTGTAGATAGCCATCCAGGGCTGAGGGACTGATAGGAAGAAAGATCTGGTTTAGTTGCAACAGGAAAACTGGTAGAGGAGATGGAGAAATGGAGTTTTATGCCAACAGTGGAGAGGTGAAGGTTTAAATTAAAAAGCTGAGGAGAGTAAAATTTTGAAAAGAGCAGCTCAGAGTGGAGAACTCGCTGGGTTTTGAAGAATTGGAAGTTGTTTTGAAGGTTAAAATGACACAAGAAAGACTAACAAGAATTGTGGTAACCTTCATATTTACTTAGATTACCTTCTCACCTAACATTTATTGTAAGTTGGCAAATGAGATCAAGAATATTCTCAAACCCTTCCACTTCTCCCCTTTGTTCACCTCACATACTGTTAAGATACCACCAGGAAAACTCAATTTTTAAATTTCAGGTTCAGCCAAATCATTAAAACAGTTACAGTGGCTTAGTGGCTCCATAAAAATTAAACCAGGCACATATTTCAAGAATGCACGTTATGAAAATAAGAATCCATAGAGTCATTTTAAGGCTGATGCCCAATCCAGAATCTTGCTATTATCTTCTATATGTGTATATATGTGCTGAAATGTCCAGGATGTAGTTATGTAAAAATGCTTGATGGCAACCCCTATTTTCCCCAATGGATATTTTGATTTATAGGGCTTCTAGCTTTATTCTACTTCCACTGATGAGTTTGCATTTACATTTTCATAGCATCCAGCTGCTCGACATTCATGATTTACATTCATCCAATGTAATTAAAGTATTTGTTGTGGGTTTATAAGGTTTTTAATGGTCTATATTTCTGCATTTTGTGTCTCTCCTTTTCCAAATTTATTTTATTCATCAAGCTGTGTCCTAAAAAGCAGTAGAAACAATTACCTCTAAAGTATGTGAGTATACAGCATGAATAACGCTCACACTGGATTTAAAACTACCCTCACTCGAATTACCAATTCAGTGCTGAAAATAAATGTCTCTCTCTCCAGAAATTAGAATCTAATTATGTACAATAAAGCATGTTAAATAATATCAAGGGTCTAGCCTAAACCAACAAAGACTCAAACATCCCCATAGAAAGCTGAAATGTTCCTTTTCAAACTTGCTTCAGGGACAGGGTTATTTTCTGAGGTCTCGGGCACTGCTGAGAGCCTGCTGTGGTCTGAATGCATCCCCTGGAGTTGGTATGCTGGAAACTTAACACCCAATGCAACAGTGTCTGGAGGGGAGGCCTAATAAAAGGTGATTGGGTCCTCAAGCCAGAGCCCTCATGAATGGATTTGTGTCATTATCCAGGCAGTGGGTTAGTTACTGCAAGAGTGGGCTTGTTATAAAAGCAAGTGAGTGCTGTCTTGCTCTCTCCTGCCTTCTGCCATGAGATGACACACCAAGAAGGCCCTCACCAGAGGTGAGGACCTCAGCCTTAAACTTCCCAGCCTCCAGAGCTGGAAGAAATAAGAAATAGATTTATCTTCTTTATGTATTACCCAGTCTCTGGTATTCTTTTATAGCAGCACAAATGAACTCACAGAGCCTATCCAGGTTTTAACATGATAGAATTTAAGTATTAATTAAAGGAAGAAATTGTAGCCTGTTTCTCTTGCCCACCATTCAGCACAAACCCAATTTGGTAAATACTTTTATTTCAGTCCCCTGAAATTAATACGTAATTAGCTGTGGCATTGGGAAGCAAAAACAAAATGACAAATAAGCCATTTAGACCTCTTCTATAAACTAAAGAGCATAATATAGTCAATACTTCAATATGATTTCAGAAGCTAAAATATTCTCCAGGATTTCAGTTCCCATTGAACTCTAACTTAATCTTAACTTTGAGCTTTTAAGTCTTTTTTTTTCAGCATCGATCCCACCTCATATTTTTATCTCTTGATGTGTGCCTACAAAACCCTAAAAGATCTTGTCTTCTACACTCAGTACTTTCAGCTACCTCTCAGACTTTTTCCTGACCTATATAATTTTTACCAATTTACTAGCTTATTAAATGCAAAATCATACTCTTCATCTATTTCAAGTCATAGATCAAAACTGACATTTTAAAGAAGGCTTGCTCAGTTAATACTAATAATTTACCCTCAACTTCTGAGTCATTACACTTTTTAACACAGTGCAACAATTATATTTTACCCATTGATTCCTTTAGTAGTTACCTGCGCAGTTTTGATTACCTTACCTTATCTCCCCTATTTGATTGAATATAAAAGGTTAAATATTACTCTTTGTTTTAACTGGTGATGAAGAATAAACCTTTCAATGATTGTCCAGAAAAAGAGTTTTGGTTGGGAGGAAGGATTGGATAATAACAAGAGAGAACTTTATTCCAATTAATTTCTCTTTTGAAAGAAATAATATATAATAAAAAGTTATAAATACCTCTATTATGCTAATTAGATTGCTAATATTCATTGTCCATAATCTTTAGCATGCTGGCTTTTATTAAAATAAGTTAAAAATAGTTATTAAACATTCTCAGTGGTACATGTTAATGTAGACTTTTACTAAATAGAGTCTGGTTATACCTACTTAAGAGTCTGGTGTAATTACCTTTTAGTTTTTATGGCTATTTCACAATTTTAACTAAAATTCCATCTCTGAACATTTAGACCAAAACCCTGGAAGATGACTTTCTTTTTAAAAAAATCCCCCAGGAACTTTTTTAAAACTTACTTTAAAATAATTTCAGACTAATAGAAAACTTATAAGAATAGTGTATTACTTTTTTATTGCTGTTATAATAACCACAAATGTGTGGCTTGAAATATCGCAAATTTAGTTTTACTGGGTTAAAATCAAGGTGTCAGCAGGGCTGCCTTCCTTCTGGAAGCTCTTGAGAAGAATCCATTCGCTTACCTTTAGTGGCTTCTAGAAGCCACCTGTACTTTTTGGTTCAAGGTGCCTTCATGGCATCTTCACGTCTCTCTGTGACTCTGACTCTCCTGCATCGCCTTTCACTTCTAAGAATGTTTGTGATTACATGAGACCTATCCGGACAACTCAGGATAATCTCCCCATCTCAAGATCCTTAACTTATTTACATCTGCAAAGTCTGTTTTACCAGGCAGGTTAAGATATTTACAGGTTTTGAGGATTAACACATTGACTTTTTGTGGGGAGGAGGCATTATTCTGTTACCACAAATTGTATACAAAATCCTTATCCATCTTTCACCCATAGCCATCAAATATTATATTTGCTCTATAACTTACTCTTTTTCTCTTTCTACATATGCATATTATTCCTTTCTGAACCTTTGAGAGTGTGTTGTAGACAAGAAGCCTCTTTACTCCTAAATGCTCAGTGTATACTTCCTAAAAGTAAGCTCATTCTATTAATTGTCATATAATTTATCCAAATCAGAAAATTTAACTTGGGTAAAGTACTACTATTTTAGCTAATCTGCTGATCTTTTTTCAGATTTTGCCAATTGTCACAGTTATATCATTTACAGCAAAAGAAAATATCAGATCATGTTATATCTGAGATCATATCCTGTCTCTTAGGCTACTTTAGTTTGTAATAGTTTCTCCTTTTTCTAATGACATGGATAACTTTTGAGAGTCAAGGTCAGTTGTTGTGTAAAATGCCCCTCAATTTGGGTTTGTGGAATGTTTTCTCAGAATTAGGTTCTGCATTTGATACAGAAATATCACAAAGGGAAAATTGTGTTCTTTCCAGTGCCTCTATCAGAAGATCCCAGAATTTTTCTTTTTTTTTTTCTTTTTTTGAGATGGAGTCTTACTCTATTGCCCAGGCTGGAGTGCAATGGTGCAATCTCGGCTCACTGTAACCTCCACCTCATGGGTTCGACCGGTTCTCCTACCTCAGCCTCCTGAGTAGCTGGGACTACAGGTGCATGCCACCATGGCCGGTTAATTTTTTGTATTTTTAGTAGAGATGGGGTTTCACTGTGTTAGCCAGGTTGGTCTCGATCTCCTCATCTTGTGATCTGCCCCATTGGGCCTCCCAAAGTGCTGGGATTACAGGCATGAGCCACTGTGCCTGGCCTGGAAGACCCCAGAAATTTCATCTGGATTTAATTTTCAGGGTTTCTTTCACAGTAGTAAACCCTAACATTTACTGAATTCTTACTCTGTGTCTGGATACGTGCCACTCTACGTATGTTATTTAATTTAGCACATTTGTGTTCATGACAACTATATGGGAATCCACACAACTAATGAGATAAGATCCAGACTTTGAATCCCTTGTCATTTTTACTCCAAATGCTATGCTTTATCTATTGTATTTATAATAAAGGCAATGATTAAGTCTCTAAGTTTCACCAAGATGGCCTTCACATTCACCTCCCCTTGACTATACTATAGATAGGTTTCTTCCTGACTATAGGCCCCGACCTCCTCTTCCTTAGAGCATTGACTTTAGAAAACTTGTAATTATAAAGTCTTTGTCTGAATCTTTGAGACATAAATCTTGTCCAGTCTCTTGCCAGTTTCACCACCCAGAAATGTTGTTGACCTGGGAGCCATCCATTTGCAACACAAGCATCAGGAGTTTCTATCTCTTAGTCTCTGTGGGAGGATAGGAGCATAACTTCAGTAAGTGCCAATTAGCAAAATCAGATGGTTTCATCACATTAACTTGCCTCCCCATGAACACCTTCCAGCACTTTAAAATGCTCCTGCCTTTTGTTTCAGTGGAGTGGAGTTTGACTTGTCTTCCCAATTACAATAGTCTCTTTTCCCTATTGGAATAGTCTTCAATAAATTCTTCTCTACCTGTTTAACTTTTCTGGTGTGATATTTTCTTTACAAGTTATATGAAAAAATAATTTATTAAAGTCAAATTTTCCTCAACAAGAATAAAGTAAGCAATGACAAATACATCAGTTTTAGTTATTATTTTTAATGGCATCTGAATTACTCACATATTACTTGAAAGGTCTCACTTTGGCATAACTATGATCTTGTTTTAAACAGAAAATTCTGCCTCCCTGTTTTTCCATTTCAATGAATACCTAACATTGCCTGCCACTCATTTTCCAGGAACTGCTATGCACATGGGTTATTGGTAGCCCCTATGTTAGTACCTTGCTTAATCTCTAAAGCATTCCCCTCTTTGCTTAATGACTTAGGTTTCTAGCATTTGCAAAGAGAAATTCCACTAAAGTTCTCATCATTTAAAATGTCTTTCTACTACTGCCTTGGGATGTAAGTTATTTGTTTGGAGGTATACATAAGAGTGTCTTTGACTCTCCAGAAACCTTAAGGCAGATGTCTTTAGATTTCTACATTCTCACTTTTTTGGCCATATGTATGGAGGATGTGGGGAAAGAAAGGGTGTTTTCTAGCAGAAAAGAATGATTTTTGATATCCCTGGAGGAGAGATTCCAGTTGAATATATTTACTACTTATCATCAAATTACAACTCCATAATTGTCTTGTTTTCTGTTTGATGTATTGTTTTGTCTTCTAGATACCCAAATTTCACAATTACTCCTTTATAAATGAATTTATTATTATTCTGAGAATATTTATACTTTTTTCAACTTTTGTGTCTATTTTATCCAAGTTTTCTTTATGCTTATCTGTGTTCTTTTCTCTCATATATTACTGAGGCTTTCTTCCACAGCCAAAGCCTGGCTCCCCCATTCATATTTAAAAGTAAGGTGTTAAAGGCAAAATGGAAGGTTCTGTGTGTTCCTTCAGAGGGTTCCACCAGCTGAATGTGCTCACTTCATTAGTGGATTTCTAAACAGTATTATCTTCAGTTCCAGTTTATCAATGAGAAATCCTACAACTTTCTTCCTATGGGTGTAAGCCTGGGAGCAGGACTCTGGGGCTAAGGGTACAATTGAGTGTAGGGGGCTAGGGGTCTAGAAAGCTAATTATTTGGTATAGAGACTGATTTGATGCCTGTTTCTATTTCTGTGTGCTTGACACCAGTAAGTCTGGGGTTTCTCTGGTTCCATTTTCCAGCCAAAATTCCTGCTCTGTGTGTGTGTGTGTGTGTGTGTGTGTGTGTGTGTGTATCTTGTGTCTCTGTCACAGGGGAGATAGAGGGAAGGGCTAGTTACCTGTTTGCAAGAGTTGGGGAGGGAAAACGGGAGCTCCTAGTGCTCTTTATACATACTGTCAGAGGTGTTTGAACAAGAGCAGATCCATCCTGAATAGGGGCTGGCTAAATTAAGGCTGAGACCTGCTAGGATGCATTCCCAGGAGGTTAAGGCATTCTAAGTCACAGGATGAGATAGGAGGTCAGCACGAGTTACAAATCGTGAAGACCTTGCCGCAGTACAGAAGTCAGCTAAAACCTACCAAAACCAAGATGACGATGAGAGTGACCACTGTTCATCCTCACTGTTACCCTCTCACCAGTGCCATGATAGTTTACAAACGTCAGGAAGTTACGCTATGTGGTCTAAAAAGGGGAAAAATGAATAATCCACCCTCATTTAGAATACAATCAAGAAATAACCACAAAATGATGGGCACATGGTTCATGCCTATAACTCCAGTGCTTTGGGAGGCAGAGGCAGGAGGATTGGTTTAGGCCAGAAATTCAAGACCAGCCTAGTCAATATAGTAGTATCTTATCGCTAAAAAGAAATAACCATAAAAATGGGCAATCAACAACCCTCAGGGCTGCTATACCTAAGGAGTAGCATTCTTTTATTCCTCCTTTTACTTTACTGTATGGATTTCCCTCAAATTCTTTCTTGTGTGAGATCTGAGAACCCTGTCTTGCAGTGTGGATTGGGACTTATTTCTGGTAGCTTCTTTCTGAAGGGATGATACTGAAGAGATTCCCGATCCAAAGGAAATCATCTGCCTGCACCAACTGGCTGACTCTGAGTAAGTGGGGAGCATATACCCAGGTAAAGGATGCGATTGAGTTAGAGGCCCAGCTTAGGGGAGTTAAAGTCTCTCCTAAGGCAGGGAGGGTTAAAGGGTCCTCTCAATAAAAGACAAGGACACTTGATTGAACTTAGGTTTGAGGCCCAACTTAGGAAGGTTATAGGCCTCTCTCAGTAATGTCCCTCTCAGCTAAGAATGGGAGTGGAACTATGGGATGTTAACTACTATGCCCTTTGGAATAATCGGCCTTACACTCTTTGTTGACAGCTATGAGTGACAGAATTAGGCATATACAGGACCATGGGACATGAGAAACTGAAACTTTTTCCTCCTCACAGGGGGAAATTTGAGAGCTGATGGACCTGCTGGAAAAGATCCCTGTGCTACTGACAAGCAGCTGCCTGAACTTTTCAGTGTCACTGCAATGGGTGGGGCTTTCTCTGGCCTCCCTGAGCTCTTCACCTTCCCCACCCAGCCACAGGCAATGATTTTCTCTCACTCATTTCCCTTTCTTATCTTTTCTATTACTCAGAGCAACCATCTTTCCCAAAGACCACAGGTTGAAACTCCTGGTTAGAGGTTAGATTACCAATGACAGGGCCCAACTGGAGACAAGTTTGAGCCTTGCCAATTTGATATTGAGTGCTAAGCAGAGTAGTCTATTTTGTCACACATGTTTTGCTCTGGCCAAAACAGAAAAATATGATTTTCCTCTCTCTCTCCCTCTCTCTCTCTCTCTCTCTCTCTGTGCAAACTGCTTGAATGAATGGGAAAGATCACTGTTTATCACCTCTGTAAAGTTTTGATTAATGGGAAAATGATTCATGAGGCTAAGTTTAAGCTGTAGTGAATCTAGTATGCTTTGTGTGTCTTTCTGTATTGCTTTGTCATAAAGAGGGATACCTTAGGATAGAATGCAGACCTAGGACCCCATAAGCCTGATGGTCAGGATGACCCAGCAAACTAGTCAGTTCCAGCTGTGCCTACTTATTAGGCCCTAGAAACTGTATGCTTTGAAGAGGAACATAAAAACTGGCAAATTAGAAACCTTACAACTACAGGATCTTCTGTCTATTTACATGTGTTGTGTGTAACATGAAAGAATTTTGATTAACTGGCTTAATAATAAGAAGCAAACTATTTTGTCAGAAAGTAGAAAGCATACTGCCTTTTAGTTCATTTGACTTTAGTAATCATTGGGAAATAAAAACAGTTTTAAAGATCATTAGTAAAAATAAAAATATCTTTAATAATGTAAACATTTGGTCTAAATTGTGCAGGTCAGATATTAGGTATATTAAATGCTTTAAAGCCATAAACTGCTTCTTTGACTTTTGAAAATTGTTCAATTTACCTAACTTGAAGATATTAGATTCTAGATAAGGCCTCTGGACATGTGGAATTAGTCATATGCCCTAGCTATGTAAAGAATTTTATAAAGAAAAAGATTTTATATAAGAAAGGATCTTGTATGGTAAATTCTATTTCTAAAGTAAAATGACTGGTTGCTCAGAAAGATATTTGGGGCAAATCAGAAAGTCCAAGCATGTTGTAGATAGCCTATGTGAGTCATGAAAGAATTCATGAAAGGAATTTATGCAACAAACATCGTATAATTTGAAGGTTGTCAGGCTTCCTACATGCTTCATAATATGCCACTATAACTCTTAACTGTACAACTTGCCTGCTTTACAGCTAGGTAAGGCCTGGGACATGTAGAGTTAGCCATGCCTCCTAGCTATGCTGGAAAGAGTCAGACCTTATCTGCACTTCCATCTGGGTCTAGGCTCCACACCCAGTACATAATTAAAATCCCTTACCAAGGTTTTCACCAAAAGTAAAAGTCACTAAGAATTAATATTGTGATATCTAATTGAGACTACTTAAAAAACAGTTTTACATGAGAATTGTGTAAGAAAAGGGAAATATGTTTTTGGTAAAAGATTATAAGAAGTCATGGTAATGTGGATTTCTTGGATAAGTTTCAAGGGTTAAAAGATTTTTTTAAGTTAAATAAGATAAGCTGAAGCTTTGAGCAAATTTTGGAAGGTTTGTGAAAAATTAATCTTGTAAAAGAAATTTTATGTGTGAACATATTGGTTAAAGTAAAAGGGGTATTATTCAGTTCTTTCTGTGAATTGAACATTGAAAGAAAAGCACAGCAGGTTTTTCTTAGAGCATTTATCTGCTCTTTAACAAAAATTGTAAGGTGTTATAATAGGTTTATAAGATGGTACCTTAAGATCAAACTGATTAAAGTTAAATAGATCTGTCTATAATATTTTATTAAGAATAAGGTTTAACATTAATAACACTAACATAAAGGTAAAATTTGGCTTATTTGGTATAAAAATTATACAGGAAGCATTGTTAAATATGAAATGGTGTTTGGCTTTGTTTGGGCTGTATTTATATAAATATATTATTGGTATGTGTTCCAAAATTATGAGAAACTCCTATAATTCTGATATGACTTAGTGTATATTAACAGTAATAATTATTATTATAAATTATATGTGCCACCAAAGTAACCAAAATGTCCTTATCAATTGTGGCTTTAAGAGTAGCTGTTCTAAGACTTTTTATCATCTAGAGACAATTGTCTTGTTTTAATCCTCTTTAAAAGGTGGTTTTATAATCAACTATATAACTCTAACAGGTATTCTTAAATGTACATTTCTGATAACTTTGAAGATTGTAACATCAGAATGGGAGAAAGTTTCAGGACTCTCATGGAGAGCTGAAATGTTCATGAATGTCAAGCAGAACAGGAGTTAACCGTATTGACTGAACTGACAGAAGACAAAAGTAATCTTTTTGACTTTAGTTAAAATGTTGCTGACCCTTTGTTTTGTTTTTCATAGTCTAGGAAACTTCTTTTGAGCTGTTTACAGCTTTTAACAATTGAGTAAAGTATATTCCTATAAACATAACTTGGAGAATATATGTTTCTCTCTAACTAATTTCTCCAGAATTTGGAAACATTTTGTGAGTATTCTTAATTTATGGTAATATTTGAATAAGTGCAATAAGACTCTGTTTTCTTCTGCAACAGGGCACAATTTAAATGGTTATTTTACCAAGACTTTGACTGGAAGGATATACTTTCCTTTAAGGAGTTAAACTTGACTTGTAGAGCCAATAAGCTCCTTGGGAAAACTGACCTCATACTTTGTCTACACAGTCCCTGTGCAGGGTTCCTAACCTGTGGTAAGTAAAGAATGTCACTTTCTGACAGGCCCAAGAGCCCCAAGTTTTCTTGGGACCTTAAGAAGAGAATAATTTACTCAATTCATAGGTATTTGATGATACAAACTTATGGGTGGTCTCAGCTTTAAAAAAAGTTTTGTCTGAAACTCCTGTGGAACAAAGTTCTATCAAAGCCAATTTTAAAAGCCTATGTTGAAAAATAATCAGGCCAAGTGTAATAAAGTAAATCAGTATTACCATGATTTTTCTTTAGTAAAAATTGAAGACCAGAGAGAAAAAAAAAAACTATGTTTCAAGAACTATGGTACACCTATTATTAGATTCTAGTCTCATCAGTTGTTTTTAAGTTTGTTTCTGTAATTTAGACTGACTACTTATTCTTGTGAAACAACCAGTGATCTCTGATCTCTGGCTACAGCTCAGAAGAAACAAGAGGAATGGGTAATGTAAAAATCTGGATGAGCATTCTAATGCTTTTGAAATCAGCTAGCAACCCCATATCAACTTGGTTCCAACAGTTGCCCAATTTATGAAAAGCCTTCTAATTTAGCTTACTTGGGATAATTTTACTGATTTTGCTTACTGCTGTCTAATATATTGCTGTTGAACTCTTTGTGTAGGAATGCAGAATAAGCTTACCAAATGTTCTCCTAAATACTTATTAATCTTCCAGATATCACCTTTTGCTGGAACTCAGAGTTATGAATGGCCCCTCAGCATACTGATGCTTTCTGACTGAGCTACTCTTTACTCTGAATAAAAGAAATGCTAATAGGGGAAAATATCATCACCTCTATTCAGCATGAAGAAGTTACAGAAGATGGATCTTCGTCCCTCTCCAGCCCTTAGGATTAAGGGTTCTCTTATAAAAGGGAAGAGAGAAATGTCAGAGAATTTTGAACCAGAGTGAGTCCATCTTGAATAGGGACTGGGTAAAATAAGGCCGAGACCTGTTGAGCTACATTCCCAGGAGGTTAAGGAATTCTAAGTCACAGGATGAAACAGGAGGTTAGCATAAGATACAAGTCATAAAGACCTTGCTGCAGTAAAGAAGCCAGCTAAAACTCACAAAAACCAAGATGGTGATGATAGTGAATTCTGGTCATCCTCCCTGCTACACTCCCACAAGCACCATGACAGTTTACAAATACCATGGCAATGTCAGGAAGTTATCCTATATGGTCTAAAAAGAGGTTACATGAAAATCCACCCCTTGTTTAGCATATATTCAAGAAATAACCATTAAAATGGCCAACCAATAGCTCTTGGGGCTGCTCTGCCTATGGAGTAGCCATTCTTTATTCCTTTACTTTCTCAGTAAACTTGCTTTCGCTTACCGACTTGCCCTGAATTCTTTCTTGTGAAAGATTCAAGAATCCTCTCTTGGGATCTGGATCAGGACCACTTTCTGGTAACAATATTTTTGGCCAGTTTTATTCTTTCTCTTTGTCCACAGTGCTTCTAGTCCTGAAATTTTTCTGGGGTTCTACAGCACAAGCTGGAATGATCTTGCTGATTCACTTACACAGACACTTTCCATTTCTCTGTTTATGTTGGTTAACAATTGTAAAAAACTACTTTATACTCATTTTAATGGGGTTTTGGAAAGATACAAAGAAATTTAAGAGTTCAGTCCACCATGTTTAAATGTTAGTATTATTTTATTTTTTAAATTTAGATTTCTCCACCTTGATACCTATATCTTTATAGCATCTCTTTTCTAATTAGATTTAACCAACTGGAAAACAGGTATACTATCATAAGTGTTCTTGTATCTGGTACATATATATATGTTATTTATGTGTGTGTGTGTATGTATACATTTATAAAATATTTGTTGTGACTTTTATATAATCATATTGGCAGATACTCATAGAACATTTACACTTCCCAGGCCCTGCAATTAGCACTTCACATGGATTGACTTATTTATGCATCATAACACCCTTGTTTCATCATCTGTAGATCAGACACAATACAGATGATAAAATTGAGATGCTCAAAGGTTAAATAACTTGCCTAAGGGCCACAAAATTAGAAAGTCTTTGAGCTAGTATCCACACATAGGCAGTATGGTTCAAATCTGTATCAAATCTGTATGCTTAACCACTATAGCTTTTGTGTATGTGTGTATATATATATGTGTGTGTGTGTGTGTGTGTGCGCTTCTATCCATTTATTTGCTATATCGTGTGTGTGTGTACATATGTGTGTGTGTGCGTGCATGTGTGTATACCTTTTATTTGTGTGGTTATTGCAATTGGGAATAGTATTTGCCTTAGAACAGATATTTGCATTATTAGTAGGCTGATGTCATTGATTCTACACTGAATCTTTTTATCTTACCCTAGAAACATGCCTTGTCCATAGAAAAATTTTAATAAACACTTTTTATTTCATTTTGATATCAATACACAGTAATTGTATTGGTCATTTGAATTTTATAAAAGTTATTCAATCTGAAAATATTCATGGTTCTAATCCTTAAGCTGTTTTATTCAAGGGTGGGGAGACTGGTTCTCACAGAGCAGTTATCTACGTTAGACTTGTTTACTTCTTGATTGAAATAAGAGAGTCTATTATACAACCTAATTGTTCTATTCCTATAACCACTTTGCATTTAGATGTACTCTATTCAGAGTCCACTGTACATGATTTAAGCCATTTAGATTTAGATAGAGCATGGGCTATGTCTGATAAAGAGAAAGAGACAAACCACTTTTTAAAAAGAGGATAAGTTAAACTTCTGGATGTACTATGTGAATATATGTTGTTGTGGCTTTCTCTCCCAAAAAGATAGAGCACTGAGTGCTTGGTTCAAAAAGGTATACAGGTATGAATATCCGCCACCACCACCCCAGCCCAACCCATATATACCTTGTGTGCAGGTCACAGTCAAAGCTCTTTCTTTAGCTTGGGAAATGGTAACAATGGGGAATAAATTTCTTTTCATTATTGGGTCATGTCATGCTTCCCTGATAGTTTCCCTTCTTTACTTGGCTAGGAAAGAGCTACTGTTTTTAAATGAGAAAGCTGTGAGATTCTTAGCTGAGCATTTTGACAAGAGGCTCAATTAGTATTAGATTTTTCAATGACTGATGATTTATATTTACTTCAAAATAGCCTCCAGCCACGAACCTCTGTCATAAAGTGCACCCGAGGGCTTACAGCAGGCAGCGACTTTGCCATCGTTACTGATCTTTCTATAATTTTAAGTAAAAAGTATACTCCACATTCTATTTCCCAGCTCCACTGCTCAAAAGAAAAAAGTTTGCACGTAAATGAGTTGGAAATTCACACACACACACACACACACACACACACACACACACATTTTTATGAGAAGAGAAAAATTAGAACTAGCGACTTTCCAGGGTAAAACATACAAATGCAGATGTGTTTACTTTTTAATCTGGATTTTGAGGATATATTTGTGTAAATGTGTTCCATATGTGTTTTTCTTGACATAATTTCTTATAATTAGGTGGCATAAGGCAAGCATGTGTTTCAATGATTTTCAATGTTCTAGTAAAATGAAATCAAAATGAATAGAATACATTTCCCTAAATTCATTTGGTCTTCCCAGTGCTTCCCAATAATATTCAAAACAACTGGTCATAGGTATATTTAAGTTTAGCTTCTGTTTATCCTCTTTCTTTCTGTCTCTCAGAAAATCTTCTTTTGCTTATTTCCTCAATACATTGGTATTATCTCCTTTATGTCTCTCTTGGTTCTTTTATCTTCTGGTATATAATTAAATTTCATGAAATAAATATGGATTCATTCCTCTGAATGTTAATATGTTGAACTCTGCTATTAGCTCTGGCCATTTGGGGAATGTTATAAAAATCTTTCGGAATTTTCTCAGAACTAATAGGATTCTGAAAAGAAAAATCCATCAATTTACTTCCCTAGTTTGTTCATTGTTCATTTCTCCGTAAAAGAATGTGACCTTTTCTTGATGAACTCAGCATTGATCAAACTCAGAGTTGAGGGGATCTGCTCAGAAACTCAGGGGCCACATGACAAGTGGATAGGAAACAAGGGTCTAGGTTTCATTCTCAGAATTTTTTGCACTATTCTTATTCTACAAGTTTCAACTTCACCTTCTTGTCCTCTCCTGTCATTTGGAGGGGAGCTACCTCAACACCTGGGAGATTTGCGGCACTAGAAATTACTGTACTTTTAAGACAGCAATGTCATTTTCATAATTTCCTTTCCTACTTAGGAAGTTTTCTCTTCCCTCTCAGTAAAATTTGCATCTTAATCTTTCTTCATTAGAAGAGGCTCCAAAAACCCTTAAATCACAGTATTTCTGAAAACATGAAAGTTATGATTTGACTTTTCCATTGCCTGTTTATCCATTGGATTAGTGATTTTCATTAACCTCAGGAATTTAAAGAGGCAAAGCTCCTGACTGAGAATAGATCTTTATCATGAAATCAAATTATCAGATGAAACCTTAATTAGGATTTGCACTGCTGATCAAAGAAACAGCCAAGGGATTATGTGGCAAAAAAGGAAACAGAATCTACCCAGTGTGCCAATGGGTGAATTTTCTCCATCATGCTTTTATACTTACGAAAACAGAGTTTGGGATATGTGGCCCACAAATAACTTAGAAATAGGAATCTGTTATTTTTCTGTAAATCTAGTAATTCACTATTTGGGTATCAATATAAACAGATATGAAAGATATCACACTAAAATAAATACTGCAAGAGCTATAAACTTATTTTATCTTGTTGCATTATTTTTTTCTTTATTTCAGCCCATGAAATTATTCATTATAAATGAAGCTTAATGAAGATGGAACAGCCAAGTGAAGTCCAAATTTGTAAGGTTCATGGAGACCAGGACCCAAAGAAGAGGGCACGTCTCTGTTTTAGTTTTTCTGGGAATAAGAACAAAGGTAAAAGTCTAAAGTTTACTGTAAGATCTGTAAACTTATTTCATTTTATCTGATAGCATCATCTCTTCCTTATTTCAGCCCATGAAGTTACTCATTGAAAATGTGGTTTATCAAGATAAAACATCCAAGGGAAGTCCAACCTTGTAAGATTCACATAAACTAGGACCCAAAGAAGAAGTCAAGTCTCTGTTTTAGTTTTTCTAGGGATAAGAACAAAGAAATAAAAGTCTAAAGTTAGGAGAGAGATATCAGCTTTTGGTCTAAAATGGGCTGTGCCTGACTATTTTAGAGTCCTAAAATGGTTTTCTGCTATAGTTTTAGCCAACTGCTGGTACTGAACATCTCCAAGTTACAGATCCAGTCTCTCTAAGACCCTGAGCCAGTGAGAACCATGTCTATCATCAGACTCATTATTGCCCTACAAACAGTGAGTTTGGAATTGGCCCATGACCCTCAAGCTAGTGTGATTCCCCCCGGGACTCATTTCATTTACTCAACTAATATTGGTTGATCACATTAATGTGCCAACTGCCTTGAGAGGTGCTAGGGAAACAACAGTGAAAAGCACATCATTCCTTTGCTTCATAAGTTTACAGTTCATTGAGTAGACAAAACTTTAAACAATTTCAGTAACTGCTATATCACAGGTAAATATGACAAGGGGTGCAAAAGAAATACAAACAAAGAGTACATATCAAATCCTGTGGAGACAGGGGTCAGAGAAGACTTTCAGGGACATTAAAATATCTCACTGGAGCATAGAGGGCATGGATTAGTGCTGTGGTCTGGAAGAAAGTTGTGAGGTTAGAAAGGCTGACAGAGGCCAAATCAGAAAGATTCTAGTATTCCACAGTAAAGAGGTCAGCTTTTATTCCTAGGGCAGTAAGAAACCAATAGAAGGTTTTAAGCATAAGAATGACATGACCAGATGGACGTGTTATAAATGCCTAAGTTCATTGTTGTTCATGGTATAGACATGAGCATGGCTGAAGGCAATCATCTGGTCTAGAAGTATTAAAGGAGATGGAATGGGACAGTTTCAGGAACTGTTAAGGTGGCAGAATCATAAGATTTGGGAATTGATTGGATAAGGACAGAGGGAAGTTAATGAAATATGGAAGTAAAGGATAACACTCAAGTTTCTTGCCCAGGCAAATGATCTTACTGAACTAGAGATTACATCAAAATGAGGCTTTCTGGAAGGTGGTATATACGTTTAGCTTTGTGAATATTTAGTGTGAAGGTATCTGCAGAACATCCAGGTGGAGCTGTCCAGCATTCAGTGGTGATAATGGTCTGGGACTCAAGAGATAATTTAGAACTAAAGACATTTGGGAGTCATCAACATAGAGATGGTAAATGAAGTCCTAGAATTGATCATTTCACCATGAAGAATGATGATAACAGAAAACTTAAGAGATGTTGAGAGAAAGAGGTGCCCATCTCAAGAAACTGACCTTTTTCCATGTCTCTGTGTGTGATTTGTCTTCACATTCCAGTTCCTGTTTCCAATTTCAGTTTCCTGCTGGGACAGTAGCCTTGTTTCAAACTCTAAGACTACTTGAGTGCACAGAAATCTATAAGACCTGGCTTAACAAGCCCCTTTTTAGAGAAGACTAGATACTATTCCTTTTCCACTAGCTAGTAACAGGAGTTCTGCTTCAATCCACCCATCTTCTACTGGGATGAAACTTATTTAAACCTCTTCCAAGAAACTCCTATTGATCAGTCCCTTCCATATACCAGATTAGACTCATTGGATATTATGCCACTCTAAATTAGACTAAAGGCTGTCATGTTTCCTTAGCCTTCTCTGCACTTTCTTTTCAATATTAAGCATATTTGGACCTGAAAGTCAGACAAATCTCAGTGCAAAATCTGACTCTACAACTTAAAAATTTTGCAACCCTTAAGTTACTCTTTCTGAACTTCATTTTTTTGTATCTGTAAAATGGATTAATAATTCCAACCTTCCAGGGCTATTTTGAAGACAGAATGAGAACATAAACATAAAGTTCCTGGTACTTCTCAATTAATTAATGCATTTTACTTCTTTCTATATTTTCTCCAGCTTGATTTTAAGTAATGTGAGAGGAGTATGATATAGTGGAAATAACAACTGCATATAGTAAATGCTTTATTGTTTATATTTTTAGAGTCCTACAGTGGCTTTCAAATTACCTTACTTCTGTGTGAGTGATTTCATGTATGCCAGATCTCTTTTTGAGCTTCAGTTTTCTCCTTTGTAAAATGAGGATAATAATACCTGTGTTACTTACTTCACAGTTCTGAACCTCAATGATAATGCATGTGACAGCACTTTGAAAACTAGAAAGTTTTTTAAAAAATACAAAATATTCTCTAAAGCATTATATTTCACTCATAGGAGATAGTCACAAACTTTCCTTTTGGATATTGGTATGTTGACATATTACGTATTCCAAACTTGAAATCAGAAAAAAAATATTCGAATTTAATTATTTGCCTTGCCTAGAAAACATTTGCTCCACTTGCAAAGAGACTCAAGAAAATTAAATTCATTATTGCAATGGGTTTTAATTAGTGTACAGATATTTATTGAGCTCTTTCTCAGTGAAAGGCATTGTTCTTGGCTCGAGGTTATAGACACAAAATCTGACTTTCAGAAGTTTGCAGACTTGAATGAATATAGTCAAATAACCATGGTATAGAACAATAAAGATCTGTGGATTTAAGAGATGTGTAGCCAGTTAAGGCTGAGAACATCAGGGAAACCTTAGAAAATATAATGGCATGTTGGGTTTTGAAGGATGATTGGAAGGGGCTATCCAGGTGATCATATATGAGTGAAAGGAGAAGTTCTGAGGATAATTCCAGGTAGAAGGAGCAGCAATGACAAAGGCAAAGGTATTGATACATTTGAAAATTATCAGGACTTCAATACAATTTGTTTGCATTTGTTTGGGGATGGGAAATGGTGGAAGAGAGGGAAGAAGAAGCAAGGGTAGGTCCAGAGGTGGAAAAATAGGTAGGGAAGAGCCAGATATGGAAGTCATGCTATTGAAATATTTTGAGTCCTGCGTTTCACATGATGAGAATAAAATTTACCTTGGATATCTTTTGGAACAGAAGCAACACTGGGGACAAAAAGAATGGTGGGGAAGGAATGATTATTGCAATGACCCAGGTGAGAAATAATGAGACCCTAATATAACATAATGACAGTGGGAAAGGAGAGGCTGCAGAAAGTCAAGCTTTCTTAGAAAGAGAAGACTTAATCACTGATTGGATGTGGCAGGTGAGGGGGATGAAAAAATTAGGATTATATTCCAATTTTCTGACTTAAGGGAAGGAGGATGTTAGACTATTTAAAAAGCTAGAAAATTACACACACACACACAAAAAGAGGCAAAACTACTAGGCAAGAGAAGAGGTAAAGAGAAAAGCCTGGAATATGTTTTGTTTCATTGGTCTAGAGTTTATAAGTAGCCAAGTCCAGAGAACAATCTTTAGGCAACTCCAAAGATAGAATGTATAGATTTCCCTTACATACATTATGATTCCTCAGCTCTCAACTAATAACTGCCTCTTTGGTTAGCTATTGAAAATCTGAAATTCAAATATACTTGATAAAAATCTAGTATATATATTGATTCAAGTCAATTGTTTGATATTTTAAATGATGGTAAAGGGAAGAGTTACTCAAGACTCAAAATAAATGACAATTATTAACTATGAAAGAACATATGTTATTCTCACCCTATTAGAACTAAGTCTTCCCCAGCTGAGAAAGTCTTCCTCATGCCTAAAATCCCAACACTTTGGGAAGTCCAGGCAGGCAGATCATTTTAGGCCGGGAATTTGAGACCAGCCTTGCAAACATGGTGAAACCCCATCTCTACTAGAAATAAAAAATTAGCTGTGCACACAAGCCTGTAGTCCCAGCTACTTGGGAGCCTGAGTCATGAGAATCACTTGAGCCTGAGAGACGAAAGTTTCAATGAGCCAAGATTGAATCATTGCACTCCAGCCTGGGCAACACAGTGAGACCCTGTCTCCAAAAACAATTAAGTCTTCCCCATTCTTTTATAATCTTTCAGATACTAGCCATGAGAACATTCTTTCATTCTTTTGTTCATGTCATTGTTTTAGAGGTCTTAGTATAGTCAACCAAGCCTTCTTAAACCATTAATCTGAAATCATTGAGCAGTAATAATAATAAACACTTCATATTATTTAATATATACCAATTCAAGTGCTTTAAATACATAAACTCAACAATCACATTCTATGACAAAACTTATTGGTACTATTTCTGTTTTATAAATAAAGAAGGTAAGGCATGGAGATGTTAAATGAGTTCCCCAATGTCACAGTAAGTTGAAGAGCTGGGATACAAATCCAGGCAATCTGGGACCAGAGAGCATACATTTAACCGGCACACCATGAAAGGTTTGGTCTAGAGGACAAGGAACTCTGTGACATTGGTTAAGGTTGGAAGCTCTGAGGCATGATTCTTACCTGTCATAGAGTCAGGATCCCAATCTTCTGACATTTCTGTTATATATATGTATAATAATATTATATATGTGTGTGTGGTATATATATATATATATATATATATATATATATATATAATATATGCTATATTAAAAATATAAATGAAAAATTTTCATATTTTTGTGTGATATATGATTTTATTCTTTATATTTCTCCTCTGGAAATATAAAGAATAAAATCATATATCACACAAGCCTGGGTTCATATCTAAACTTGGCTTAGGATCAACTTGGCTAGGACTCCAACTGCCCACATTTAAATTCTTTTGAGTTGAATGACTATGGACAAGTTAGTCTCTCTGAGATTCATTTACTAACCTATAAAATAAATATATACATATGACATTTTATACAGGGATATGGTACAGATTCAATGAGATAATGTACCTGAAATACTCAGTCTATATTTATGTCCTATTTACTACATGTCCTCACTGTTCTCAACATTTTTAAGTATATGAAATACTCATATAATTCTCCATATATGCATATGGGAAAAGCACTATTTTTTTTATTGTTTCAGGTCTCGTATTTTTTTTTTAATTTTTATTGTATTTTATGTTTTGGGGTACATGTGAAGAACATGCAAGATTGTTGCATAGGTACACATGTGGCAGTGTGATTTGCTGCTTTCCTCCCCTTCACCTATATCTGGCTTTTCTTCCCATGCTA
>CAUYLG010047429.1:0-12200 GCA_963573385.1 Cacajao melanocephalus | reverse complement strand
CATAAAAAGGATGAGTTCATGTCCTTTGCAGGGACATGGATGAATCTGGAAACCATCATTCTCAGCAAACTGACACAAGAACAGAAAACCAAACACTGCATGTTCTCACTCATAAGTGGGTGTTGAACAATGAGAACACATAGACACAGGGAGGGGAACATCACACACTGGGGCCTGTTGGGGGTGGGGAGGGGTTAGGGGAGGGATAGCAGGGGGTGGGGGGATTGGGGAGGGCTAACATTAGGAGAAATACCTAATGTAGGTGATGGGGGGATGGAAGCAGCAAACCACCATGACATGTGTATACCTATGTATCAATTCTGCACAATCTGCTCATTACCCCAGAAATTAACGTATAATAAAAAAGAACTTAGGTGATACTTGCATTACACTATAATGTGGTATTATCATGTCATTAATTGATTTTGTGGCTTTAGACGACTATTATCTCTCATGACCTTATTCTATTCATTTTCAAAATGAAGGAGATTGACTAGATGCTTTTTATGCCTCATTCTAGGTCTAATATGCTATGCTTCTTTTAAAAATATATTTTGGTATAGGGTGCAGTTCCATGTACCCATAATCCCAACTCTTCCAGAGGCTGATGCAGGAGGAATATGTGTGCGATAAACAATTATAACATTTTCTTGCTCTTTCTTACATTATCTCATTTTCCTCTTGGCAATTTGTTATTTTATAACTCTATACATATTATTATGTCATATATTTTCCTCCTATGCTGAAATTATCTCTCCTCCCTTGGTGTAACCATCATTTTCAATCTGTCATTCACCAAATGTTCTTAACTATAACATCCAGACTCACTCCTTCCCAGTTTTTACAGTTTGTCATGGTATCATGCAGCTTAACTTCCCTCTCAGGCTATGGAAATTCTGCCATTCTTTATCCATGTTTTCCTGGGTTTTAGCTGACAATCCAGATGGATATCACATTCACTTGTAAATCTTACAAGAAAATTAAATTTCATACCAAATTACATACAGTCTTAATCTAACAGAGCCCTGTCTTCCTATATCCCCTTATGTATTCTGTTCATTTGTAAACTGAAATAGTTGACTTTTGCTAGAATTATTTATTATATGAATAAGCTGGAAGATGTGCCCTTACTATTTATCCTATAATGACTGCTTGTTCAGTTGTCAGTTGTATTCTTTGGATTGTTGTTAATCAAGACAATCTCAAAATGACAATAACCAAGAAATACATTATTTTTAGAATATTTTAGATTAATATTTATAAAAAATAGAAAAAATTCAGATTATACCACAAAAGTATATTAATATTACAAAAAATTGATTTCTTTCCTATAATCACTGAATATGGATGTGTATATTTTATTATGATCAGGGTCACTTTCTGTGAAAGACACCTACATCTCAATTATTTTGTATTTTATTTTCTTAGGTCTATGAATTTATTGTATTAATTATCATTTGGATAAGCTGCATCTTTTATATATTAATGATGCATTAGGCCAAAAATGTAATCAATATGGTAATTAATGTTGCTTTTGAATCACTGCATTCATATAAGGTATTGTATTTCTAAAAGACCCATATTAAAATACAGTTACAGTATTTTGGAAAAATTACACTTTGGCAATGCTTAGTATGTATTGGCTATTTTGATTACCTGCCGGCGACCAAAAAATGGAACATCTGCTGAAGGAAACAGGGCCATATACGTTCTGGCATATAAAACATTGGCCAGGTGAGGGCAGAAAGCATGGAAACACTGTAGTAAAGGATGCTGGGAACTGAGGAGCAGAGACAGAGGCAGGATTATTATAGAAGATATACTCAGAGGTTTTGCTGAAACTTTTTTCCAATCTGACTTGCCTAAAACAAAATCTCAGAACATTGTTTAATACCTCTTGTCGGGGGTTATTTAAAAATCATATCTGGGACAGATATTTTTATTCACAGAGTAGGTACTTTTCACTGATAAAGGCGAGACTTTGGGCAGTAATGGTTTGCCTTTTTTAAAAAAAGTTACACCTTAATCTTCAAACTTTTCATTTTCTAATTGCGACTTTCTAATGATTAAAAAAGACTCTGATGAGAGAATTAAGAACTATATAGCATCTAATATTAGGAGACTGCTCTCTCTGAGAGGTAAAAGCACTTGAGCAAAGGGTGTCATTTAAAATAAAAATCATCCATGCTGATTAGATGCCTTGTGGTCACCACAGATAATTCTTGTTTTTTATCATCAAGATAAAACTTGTTATAATAGCTGTTATTAATTTTTTGCTGATTCACTATTCTTCCTCTTTGAAAATTTAAAATAGCCATGGGAAATCAAATAATCTTATCTCATACTCTAACAAACAATAACATTGTTTATATTCACCATTAATGTTGTTTTGATGTAGAAGGGTCAAATGTCATTACATTAAAGTAGGAAAATAAACTTAGATCATATAACTTTTAGAGTAATGTGTGCATTCAAATATTGATTGTGTTAGTGCGAATTTAGTAGCCTGATATTGTGGGAAGATGATGCAAGCTGAACACCAAGAGTACCATGAATTTGCCTTACCAGAACTTAACTGAAGGCTTCTCGACCTCAGAGTTACCGGCATTCTGGGCCAAATAATTCCTTGTTGAGGGAAACTGGCCTATTCACTGTACGAGGTTCACCAGCATCCATAATCTTTGCTCACTACATTTTGATAGCAAACCCCAATTATGACAACCAAAAATGCCTCCAGACATTGTCAAATGCCTCCGGGGGACAAAATTGCCACCAATTGAGAACCATTGACTTAGCCAATCCATTATCAACAACCATTCAAATCCTTCCTTCACTATGGTATTCTCTGCATATTAGTTCTGAGTATTTAAACTTAAATGTTTTTAAACCTATATATGTTTTTGTAACAATGTTTCTAAGTGGTGTTATGCTAAGTTACACACGACTGTTTTTCTACATAAATTACATCAATTCTGGGCATGTGGAAGACTTATTTTCTAACTTCCTCATAAGACATAATACAGTGCCTTGTGTAAAAGAGGATCTTCCAAAATGTTGATTGACAGTAATGACAACTAGATTTTGAAAATGTAGTGTTGTTTATCGCTGCTTAGTTCAGGGCATTTTACTATTCTATTTGTTTAAGATAATTCCTGAATATGCAACTCAGGCTGCCATTCTATAAAGAGCTTTTAGTTTACAGGGTCTTAAAATAGAAATGTACCTTACATTTATTTCAAAGTCGTTAAGAAAATCTGGGTCCTACTTAGATAAAAATCATGAATAAATGAAGTGTCATGAGACAGGCACTAATCAATTTTCAGTCACATTCATTTTATAAAAATAAAATAAAAAATCATTGCTCTGCTTTCTTTATTGATATATCTTGACCTTATCATGGATTCTTTCCCCATTTTAAAAGTTTTTAGTTCAAAGAGCATGGCTCACTATCTGGAGAGGAGAAAGCTGACAAGTTAATCAAGCAGACTGATGATGTGGTTGCTACAATAAAAAAGGTCAAAATCATGTATTATTTCTTGAAATGTATCTACTGATTTGATGATAATGTCAAGTTCAAATCTTAAAAGGCCACTTAATAGAGTACAGAAAGAAATTTTCTTGGGTCAAAGCTATTTTGAACTCATAAAATCAAGTCTGTGACCTACTTCAAATGTTGATCTGAAGTCATTTTATTCATTTGCTAATTCTTCCATCCTCTCATTCATCTATCTATCCATCCATTCACTAGACACTTACTAGCACTAAGCTAGGTACTGAAGAAATTGCACAGAAAAATAAATCATAGTCACTGCTATTAAGCAGCATACTGTCTTCTTCACTGTTTCCCAGTATGTGTTTTGAAGAACAATGCTCTTATAAGATATTAGTTATTTACTACAAATTATTATTTGTATTCCTCTTTAATTTTCAGGAATAAATTTTTAAAATTTTAATTTTTCTGATATGCAAACTAGTTTTTTACATAAGAATATCTTAATAGAAAATATTTTAATATTGACCTTGGGAAACGAGAGTGTCCAAAATATCTGATAAAAAACTTTAAAGTTGGGAGGCAATCTGGTGGTATTGTACCAGTTTATTTTGCTGTCGTCACCCTCATATAGGGATGCAAAATTCACTCAGTATAAATTAGCAAGGAAAGATGACCTTACTGAGATAATCTGGGAAATGCATTTCTCAGAATCGGCATATGTGTGGATATGTGTGGGAGACTCTATGACAAATGGATTTTAAAAGAAATTTAGTTTTTTTCTGAAAAGGAAGGCAAAGATTATCATTTGTAATTGATTTCAGTCAGATTTCAAAAGTTCACCTATGCTTTAGAAAGAGGAAAAATGGGCCAAATTTTAATTAATGACAGCCATAATAAACATATCACTTTACTAAAAAATGATAATGGGGTAAGGAGAATATTCAAAAAATATTTGTATGATGAATATTATTTCAGTAAGTGCTTATCAATTAGCAAAGGATGGGGGTTAAATAAATAATTTTTTCTCTTCACCTTAGGTCAATAATTTCTTTCCATTTGTATGCATTTGTTGATTTATACAAAATAAGCAGATTATGTTAGTGTCATTTTAAAGATGAATTCATGCTTCACACAGATACAAATGCAAAACACAAAATTATTAATATTATGGATGGCTAAACTTCAAAAGTTTGAAACAATTCCCCTCTGATGATCCAGTTAGACGAACCTGTTATGGTTTAAAAAACCATTTTCTTATGTGGAACTGTTGCAAAATTAGAGTATTATTTATATCAAGTGAATGAAAATAGGAAGTGTTCAGTTTTATATGATTTTACTGGCATTGGAGAAAAGCTAGTGTTTGCAAGCATATTAACTGATAATATTAAGTGTGTACATAGTATTACATACTTCAAATTAAATACAAAAGACAGTATTTCTGTTATGCTAGTGCTTATGGTGATCACTAAATTGCTATGCCTTCAGTTATAGCATATACTGTACAGAACCTGCAAAGGTTCTGATATTTTAATCACATTCCTAGCTTCCTAATTTGTTAGACATTTCCATCATAGTAGGTCATGGCTCCAAGCACCAAAGAATCAATTGGCATATATCTACCAGAACTCAGAATAATAAAGTATACAGCATGAAATAATAAAGAATAATTTATATGGGAACATTTTGATTTCTTCTTCTCACTAGGTAATTACCACATTTTTCTTTATTTAAAAAAAATGTTTTTAAAGACAGAATCTCACTCCATTGCCCAGGCTGAAGTGCAATGGTACAATCCTAGTTCACTGCAGACTTGAACCCCTGAGCTCAAGCAATCTTCTTGTTTCAGCCTCCCGAGGGCTAGGACTACAGTCACGTGCCACCAGGCCTGGCTAATTTCCTTATTGTTTTGAGATACGGTCTTGCTATGTTGCCCAGGCTGGTCTTGAATTCCCGGCATTAAGCAATCCTTCTGTCTTGGTCTCCCAAGCACTTGGATTACAGGTGTGAGCAACTGCACCTGACAGTAATGACCTTATTAAATAGAAGGGAAGCAAAGTAGATGTTATATTCTTGCCACTCTTTTTTTTTTTGTACTTTAGGTTCTGGGGTATATGTACAGATCATGCAGGATTGTTGCATAAGTACATATGTGGCAATGCAGTTGGCTGCCTCCATTCCCCTGTCACCTATATCTGGCATTTCTTCCACTCTTTTAAAAATATTGTTCTAGTGTATTAATATTCATACTCAAGCATTTTTATGTGTAATTTGTTATTCTTTAAGATTTCAAATGTTTTGTGTTGTAGATTATACTTGTTGTAGCAGTGTTTTTGAAGCAAAGTATAGGCATACCTCAGAGATATTGAGGACTCAGTTCCGGACTAACACAATAAAACAAAAATCAAAATAAAAGGCATCACACAATATTTCTGGTTTCCCAGTTTATATAAAAGTTATGTCTGTACTATATTGTAGCCTATTAAGTGTGCAGTAGCATTATATCTAAAAACAATGTATATACTTTAATTAAAAAATACCTTATTGCTAAAATATACTAATAATCATCTGAGCCTTTAGCAAATCATAACCTTCTTTGCTGGTGGAGAGTTTTGCCTCAATGCTGATGGCTGCTGACTGATTAAAGCATTGGTTGCTGAAGGTTGGGGTGACTGTTGCAATCAATTTCTTAAAATAAGAAAACAATGAAGTTTGTTGCATCAATTGACTCTTCCTTTCACAAAAAATCTCTCTGTAGCACGCAATCCTTTTTGGTAGCATTTTATCCATAGCAGAGCTACTTTCAAAATTGGAGTAAATCCTCTCAAACCCTGCTGCCTCTTTATCAACTAAGTTTATGCAATATTCTAAATCATTTGTTGTCATTTCTACAATGTTCACATCAGGAGTAGATTCCATTTAAGAAACCAGTTTCTTTGCTCATCTGAGACCACTTTCTTTGTTCATCTGTAAAAAGTAACACCAAATATGTTAAACTTTTCATGATATTGCAGCACTTCAGTCACATCTTCAGGCTTCACTTCTAGTTCTCATTCTCTTGCTATTTTCTATCACACTTAAAGTACTTCCTCCAGTGAAGTCTGGAACCCCTCAAAGTCATTCATGAGGGTTGGAATTCACTTCTTCCAAACTTCTGGTAATGTTGATATTTTGACCTCCTCCCATGATTCATGTGTGATCTTAATGTACAGCGTCATGCATAGCATCTAGAATTGTGAATGTTTTCCAGATTTTCAACAGTTTTCTGAGATTCATCAGAAAAATCAGTATCTATGGAAGCTGTAGCCCTACAATATATATTTCTCAAACAATAAGATTGAAAGTTGGAATTGCTTCTTGATCTGTGGGCTGCAAAATGCATGTTTTGTCAGTGGGCATAAAAATATTAATCTCCTTGTACAACTCCATCAGAGCTATTGGATAACCAGATGCATTGTCAAGAAGCAGTAATATTTTGAAAGAAATGTTTTTTTTTCTGAGAAATAGGTCTCAACAGTTGACTTAAAATATTCAGTAAAACATACTATAAACAGATGTGCTGTCATCCAGGCTTTGTTATTCCATTTATAGAGCACAAGCAGAGTAGATTTAGCATAAATCTTAAGGCCCCATGGATTTTCAGAACAGGAAATGAGCTTTGACTTTAACTTAGAAACATCAGCTGCATTAGCCCCTAAGAAGAGAGTCGGCCTGTCCTTTAGAACTTTGAAACCAGACACTGACTTCTCCTCTAAAGTTACGAAAATCCTAGATGCCATCTTCCAATGGAAGACTGTTTTGTCTACATTGAAAATCCATTTAGTATAGCCACCTTTGTCAGTGACCTTAGCTGGATATTCTGAAAAACTTGCTGCAGTTTCTACATTAGCACTTGCTGTTTCACCTTGCACTTGAATGTTATGGAAATGGCTTCTTTCCTTAAGCCTCATAAAACAACCTCTGTTAGTTTCAAACTTTTCTTCTGCAGCTTCCTCATCTCTTCCTACCTTCAAATAATTTTACTGAGTTAGGACCTTGCTCCAGATAAGACTTTGGCTTAAGGAAATGTTGCAGCTGGTTTGGTCGTTTTTCCAGGCCACAAAGACTTTCTCCATATCAATAATGGGGCTGTTTCATTTTCGTATCATTTGTGGGTTCATTGGAGTAGCATTATTTTTTAATCTTCCATCTAATTAGTTTGTGTATTTTTATTTTTTATTTTTTTGGAAGTTTTACTTCCCATTCACAACTTGGCTGTTTTGTGTTAAGAGCCTTACCTTTCAGACTGACTTTGCTTTTGACATGCCTTCTTCACTAAGCTTAATTATTTCTAGCCTTTGATTTAAAGTGAGAGATGTGTGACTCTTCCTTCATTTGAACACTTAGAGGACATTGCAGAGTTATTAATAGGCTGAATTTCAATATTGTTTAGTCTTAAGGAATAAGGAGACCTGAGGTGAAGGAGAGAGATGGGGAAACATCTGGTCAGTGCAGCAGTCAGAACACACAACATTTATCAATTAGGTTAGCTGTTTTATATGGGTGTGGTTTGTGATGCCTCCAAACAATTACAATAGTAACATCAAAGGTCACTGATCACAGATCACTGTAACAGATATAATAATAATATAAAGTTTGAAATATTGAATTACCAATGTGTGACAGAGACATGAAATGAATGTGTGCTGTTGCAAAAATGGTCCCCATAGATTGCCAGATGCAAAGCTGTTACAAATCTTCAATTTCCCAAAATTGCAGTATCTGCAAAGAGCAATAAAGTACAATAAAATGAAGTATGCATATAAATATACATAGGGTAAGTGAAATTAAGACTATATTGGGATTGTCTATAAAAACCTGAGACTTATATTTATTAAAATTACAGTGGGCTACAGTGTAATAAAATTTGTATACATTGATTGAGGGCTTAGTATGTGCCAAATTCTATACTTTAAAAAACTGGCATATAATATTGGTATATATTCATAGGATACAGAGTGATATTTTAATACTTGTATACAATGTACAATGATCAAATCAGCATAATAGGCATATACATCATCTCAAGTATTCATCATTTCTTTGTGTTGGGAACATCCAAAATCCTGTCCTAACTTTTTGAAAATACGCTATGCTTTGATGTATTATCTTTCCCAATGCTCACAAGAAATCTGTGATATAAATAGTATTTTTATCTCCTCCTAATTCCAAGATATTAAATATGCTGTCCCAGGTCACAAGGATAGTAATTAGTAGAACTGAGTCTGAACCAAATTTGTTCTGACTTCAAAGCTCAAGTTCATGATGACCAGATAATCATGCCTCTTTGAGAATCTTGTAAGTTATCTAGATTGAAACATTGCTTAGAATCATACAATTGTTTAGACTATAGGTCTAAAAGGGTACTTCATTAATTGATAAGTCATTAATGACACTACTCGTAAACATTCTGAGCTGAGAAAGCATGGTCTTGCAGAAGAAAACCAAACAAGTATGTTCACCAAAATCACTGACTCTGTTCTTATGGGCATATGCATCCTTGAAGTTAGATATGATACATAACATGATTTCTCTATTAAAACCAGTAGAAGTCTTGCATGCCATTTCTCTGTACCAGCATTTAAGGGCTGATGTGGAATTCTCTATTCTCTCTTTCCTTGCCGTAGTAATTATGGAGGATTATGTTTATTATATTGGGGGTGAGGAAACAAGGTTCAACTGGTCTGGATTACTGAATGATGAAATAGTGGCCAGAAGTCCAGGAAATACACCCAGACTCAGAATGGACTTGGTGAGTAAGAAATAAACTTTTGATGTATTAAGCTCGAGGGATGCTGGTATACAATGTAAACTTACTCAATCTGATTGACACATATTCAGAAAACTTTTAAATGTGGTCCTAATTTTCATGGTCAGTAATTGTTAACATTTGCTTTCTGTGAAACTTAGATTTTTTCACTTTAAAATTATAATTTTTCGTCTATGGCTTCCTTCTGAGATTTTGGGGGTAGATCAGATGATCACATGAGAGCACATATTTAAAATCCTATAGACTGTAATGTAATGTAAAATTTATTATTCAAGTAGAATTCATTGTTTATTCTTCACCTTTATTATTTAGTTAATGGTGTTCAGTGATGTGACTGACTTTTCAAAAGGAGCAGAGGTTGCAATGAGCCAAGATTGCACCACTGCACTCCAGCCTGGGTGACAGAGAGCAAGATGGTCTCAAAACAAACAAACAAAAAACGCATAAAACTATACACATATTGTACTAATGTCAACTTTCTAACTTTTATGTTGCACTATAATTATGTAAAACATACCCACTCAGGGAGACTGGGTAAAAGGTACTCTGTACTATGTTTGCAAGTTCTTGTGAATCTATAATTATTTTAAAATTAAAATTTAAGAAAAAAATTTAAAAAAAACTTAGAAGACAAAACACATTTTGTGGGTTGATGACAAAATCATAAAATTCAAATGTATGTATTGACTGATTCATTTCAAGAGAAACAATTAGTTGCTCAATATGACATAGGGGAACATAGGATTTCCTCAACCACAATAGGAATTGGGCAAGGAGTTATAACGAAATCTATAAAGAAACAGAATCCAGGGATGATAACAATGATAAATGTTTCTTTTGAAGAAAACATAATGTTTTCAAATAGCTAGACTTAAACACTTTAGACTTAATAACTTTCACAATGTGTTAGGCATTTGTGAGATTTCTTATTAGTTTCTACCATCAAGGATGGGAGATCCATACTTCAAATAAATATTGGGACCAAAGGGACAAATCTCACCTTTTGAAATTAAGTGCCAAAAGACAGGAATTAAATTTTAGTATACATTTCTCTTTCTTATCCTTCACCAGTCTGAGGAACATTAAACAGCTCCAAATGAAGAAAAAGTAGCCTTCAGTGGTTTACTATGCATAAACCCCAGATGTGTCACCATGAACATGACCTTAAATCTATGCAAACATAAACACAGATTTTTGTTTTGAATATCCACGTCAGCATTACTTATTCAGTCTCTTGATGAAATCTCTTCTACTGAGAAATGAGCCTATCTTAACCATGCCATTTATAAAACCCCCTCAAAATATTTGTAAATATTTTTTCTTTCAGGTGGTAGAACTTACCTCTTCTCATCCCTCTTTGTGTGAACTAGACATAGCAACTCACTTTATAAGAATAGATTATGGAAAGTGATAAATGCTAACATTATAATTAAGAAATAGTACCTTAAAAAAGTGATCAAGGTTAATATAATCAGTGATGTTATAAGAATATGTACTCTTGATATGATGCCATGAGAAGGGCACTGAATCTTTGTAGTATTCTTCTCTCAAATTCATAATTCCAGTCTAATTATGAGAAAATCGTCAGAAAACCCAAATTAAGATATATTCTTCAAAATAGGTGATTAGTTCTCTTCAAAACAGTCAATGTCAAGAAAAACAAGGAACGACTCTAACAAAGTGTCACAAACCAGAGGATACTAATGAGACATGCCAATTGTCTTAGTCCATTTTTGCTATTGTAACAAAATACCTGAAACTGAGTAGTTTATAAACAATAGAAATTTATTTCTCACAGTTCCAGAGGCTGGGAAATCCGAGATTAAGACATCTCAGATTGGTGTCTGGTGAGAGTTATTCTGTGCTTACAAGATGGTTACTCGCTCCTGCATCCTCATAGGGCAGAAGTAATGGAAAGGCAAGAGGGCACTCATTTCACCCTTGAGAACTCTTTTTCTAAATTATTATACTTTAAGTTCTGGGGTACATGTGCAGAACTTGCAGGATTGTTGCATAGGTACACACATGCCATGGTGGTTTGCTGCTTCCATCCCCCCGTCACCTACATCAGGCATTTCTCCCAATGTTATCCCTCTCCAACCTCCCCACCCCTGCTATCCCTCCCCTAGTCCCCCACCCCCCAACAGACCCCGTGTGTGATGTTCCTCTCCCTGTGTCCATGTGTTCTCATTGTTCAACACCCACCTATAAGTGAGAACATGTGGTGTTTGGTTTTCTGTTCTTGTGTCAGTTTGCTGAGAATGATGGTTTCCAGCTTCATCCATGTCACTGCTAAGGACATGAACTCATCCTTTTTTATGGCTGCATAGTATTCCATGGTTTATGTGTACCACATTTTCTTTATCCAGTCTATCTTTGATGGGCATTTGGGTTGGTTCCAAATCTTTACTATCATAAACAGTGCCGCAATGAACATATGTATGCATGTAGCCCTTTATGCTAAAAACTCTTAATAAACTAAGTATCGATGGAACGTATCTCAAAATAATAAAAGCTATTTATGGCAAACCCATAGTCAATATCATATTGAAATTCAAATAAAGTCTGCAGAGTAGTTGATAACAATGTAGCATTTTTTTAGTTTTTACAGATGAATCATAGTAATGATAACATTATAGGAAAATGAAACTGGATGAGGGATATATGGGAACTAGTATATTAATTAGGGTTCTCCAAAGAAATAGAATCAATAAGATATATATATATATATATATACACCAAATATTATTATATATTACATATAATATGTTATTATATATTACATATTTTATATATACACATAAATAATATTAATATTGTTTACTATTGTATTATGATATATTAATAATATATTATTTAATATACTATTTTAATCTATAAATAATATGTAATATTTATATA
>CAUYLG010047428.1:0-30098 GCA_963573385.1 Cacajao melanocephalus | reverse complement strand
TACTGATAAGGAAGGTGTGCAGCCTTACTTAGATGCCAAGGTCAGCAGTTATTGTGAGGAGAATGGGGCAGCTGTTTCAACTTATTTAAAACACAACTTTGTCTTTTATAAAATAGTGTTGTTGAGGCTCTAATTTTAGGCCAGCTATAGCACACAAGCATCTCTCATATTGTATTCCTTATTTCTATAATTTTGCCATTTAAAGGGCGTTATATAAATTGACTCATGTAGTATTTAACCTATTTAGATTAATGTTTTAACACTTAGTGTATTTCTATGAAGATTCATTCAAGGCATTACATGTTTCAATAGTTAATTTCCTTGTATTTCGTAGTATTCTATGGTATGGATGTATCACAGTCTGTATAACTGTTCACCATTTGCAGTACATCTGTGTTTTTCTGACATTAAGCTATTACAAATAACGCTGCTATAAATATTCATGTATAAATTTTTGTGTGAATGTAAGTTTTCATATCTGGAGTAAGTGTGCAGGAGAGGAATTACTGGGTCCTATGGTAGTTGAAAATTTATGTTATTGAGGAATTTCCAAATTGTTTTCCAGAATTTCTGTAATATTTTACCAGCAATTATTAATGACCCAATTTCTCTGTATCCTTGTTTTGTATTTCTTTTCCCTTTCTTCTTCTAGATTTCTTTTTAGATTATTGATTTGGGAACTTTTCATTTTTTACTGGTATATGTACTTGACATTATAAATTTCCCTTTCAGCACTGCTTTGATTGTATTGCACAGGTATTTATATAATATATTTGATTTTAATTTAGTTCATTTTATTTAGAAATTAGTTGTTTAGTTTTCAATGTTTGGAGATTTTCCTGTTACATTCTATTATTGATTTCTGCTTTGATTTTATGATGGTGAGGCACAGTCTCTATGATTTCTTTTTTTAAAATTTATTAAGGTTTGCTTTGTGGTTCAGGATATGTGCTATCTTGGTATATTTTCCAAGTATACGTGAGAAGAATGTGTAGCCTGTTGTTGAGTGGAGTGTTCTCAAAATGTCAGTTGATGTTCTTAGCTGATAGTGTTGAATTGTTTTGAATCCTTGCATTTTTTTCTGTCTGTTTTTTTGCCACTTGTTGAAACAGGGTAGTTGAAATTTTCAACTAAATTTTTGTTGTTATTTTATTTTTTAATTTTAAAAATTAAAAAAAAAAAGATATTGGTCTCGCTATTTTGACTAGGCTGGTTTGGAACTCCTGACCTCAAACAATCTTCCCATCTCAGTCTCTCAAAGACCTGGTATTATAGGATGAGCTAACATTCCAGGCCTCAACTAGAATGTAAATTGTCTATTTCTCCTTTCAGTTCTATTGATTTTTTTTTCCAGCTCTGTTGTTTGGTGAATACACATTTAGGATTGCTACATCTATTTGGTGAATTAACCTTTTTATTATTATATAATGTAGCTGTTTGTCTCTAATTATATAATTTGTTCTGAAATTTACTTAATTTAATATTAATATAACCATTCATGCTTCTTTATTTAATATTTATGTGGTATATCTTTTTTCCATCCTTTTAATTTAAAGTTGCCTCTACCATAGCTGAGGTGAGTTTCTTATAGATATAATATAGTTGAGTCATGTTTTTTTGTTTTGTTTTGTTTTTTTGAGACTGAATTTCAGAAGTCTCGCTCTGTTGCCTAGGCTGAGGGGCAATGGTGAGATCTTCGCTCACTGCAACTCCATCTTCCAGGTTCAAACAATTCTCCTATCTCAGCCTCCCAAGTAGCTAGGACTACAGGCTAATTTTTGTATTTTTAGTAGAAACAGGGTTTCACCATGTTGACCAGGCTGGTCTTGAACTCCTGAACTCAAGTGATCTGCTGGCCTTTGAATTCCAAAATGCTGAGATGTCTGGCGTGAGCTACTGTGCCTGGCCCAGTTGAGTCATGCTTTTTAATTCACTTTGCCAATCTCTGTCTTTAATTTGGTGCATATAAGCCATACGTATTTAATATATTTATTGATATGGTCACGCTTCACCCTACCATTTTATTTTTTTTAATTGGTTCTTTCTGTTTTTAATTTTTCTATTGCCTTTTTCTGCTTTAGATTTTAATTCAACAGTAAATCTACAGTAGTTTCAATGTATCTTTTCGTATAGCTTTTTCAGTGTTCCCCTGGTTATGTATACATGTTAACTATCATATCCTACTGGTGTTGCCAGTTAAGAGATGTGTAGACATCTTTCCTCTTCTCATATTCCTTTATCCTCCATTCATAATATATTTACCTTATGTACATTTAGAACCACATTCGATTGTGTTATAATTTTGCCTTATGAATCACATATAATTTAGAAACTCAAGACAGGCTAAAAAAAATGTATTTATGCGTGCTTTGACTCCTTACATTGTTCTTTGTGCTTCTCTGATTTTCAAGATTCCTACTATTACTACTATTTTTCCAGTTTAGTGAACTTCCTTTAGCCCTTTTTCAGGGTCAGCTTTCTAGTGCCACATAGTCTTCGTTTTTCCTTCAACTGAGAAGGCCTTGATTTTCTCTTCATTCTTGAGCATAGTTACACTGGATATAAGATTCTGAGTTTAAAGTTCTTTCCTTTTGGCACCTGAAAAATGTTTGCCTTTCTTTCTGATCTTTATGATTTCTGAAAAGAAACTTGCTGGGATCAATCTGTTTTCCCCCTGTAGATAAGGTGTCATTCCTCTCTTGTTACTTCTAAGATTTCACTTTTTTTAGTCTTAAGTTTTCAGAAATTTGGCTATGATGTGTCTTGATGTAGATTTCTTTTGGTTTATACTCTCTGGGATTCACTCAGCTTCTTGAATCCGTAGGTTTATATTTTTTGTCAGCTTTGGCAAGTTTTTAATTTATTTCTTCAAGTATGTTTTTAGCTGTACCCTTTTTCTCCTCTTCTTCAAAACTGATGATACAAATCTTAGAACTTTTCTTACAGTACCACAGGTCTGTAAGAATCTATTTTGTTTTGTTTTATCTTCCACAATGTACATTTTCTTGTTTTTCAGATTGTATACTTCTTATTCAAGCTCTAAGTTTATTGGTTATTTCCTCTGTGGCTTTCCTTCTGTCGTTCATCCCAACCGTTGTGTTTAAATTTATCTTTGTAATTTACCGTCAATTTGTTTCTTCATGTCTTCTCTTTATTGTCTGTGGCTTTCTATATTCTCAAACATTATTTATATGTTGTTTATAATTGCTCATCATGCATTTTCACGATAGTTATTAAGGGCTTTATAATTCTAACATTTTTGTCACCTTGCTCACTATTGATATCTGTTTTTTTATTTGTTTGGACATCTTCCTGATTTTTGGTATGATGAGTAATTTTTTATTGAAATATCGACTTTTAAAATAAAATTATGAGGCTGAATCTTATTTAAACTTTCTGTTCTAGCTGGCTTCCTTTCGCATTTCTCTGACAGGGGACAATAGGGTAGAGACTTGTTAATCCCACTGGAAGCAGAAATGCACATTCCCCATTTGGTCTCCATTTACACTAACTGGGAAAATTATTATAGCTGAGAGGAGTGAAGGAGGGCATTCTGCCTCCCCACTACTAGGCATCCACTGATATTTCCCTGGATGGGAGGGGGAAGATTGCCTTGTTACTGCACCTTATGTGGCCTCTGCTGATATTTCTGTGGTGTAGAGGTAGGGTGACCTAGTTATCAGTGTGCAGGTGGGAAAGTCCTGATTTTCCCTCTTGGAAATTCCCTTCCTTTGATACCACCCAATTGGGGAAGACAGAGGGTTCCTCATTATCGCCAAGTGGGAGCAGAAGCTCAGGCTTCCCATGTGGTCTCCTCTGACACCTCAGGGAAGAAGAGGTTTGTTACCACCTGACGGAAATAAAGGCCCCAAATCCCCACTCAGTCTTATTTGCCATCGTTTCAGTGGGGAAGTTGAGGTGACTCTTTATGGCCAGGAAAGATTGTAAGTGTAGACTCCCAACTAGACCCTTGCTGTTATGGATGTGGTGGAGGTCCCCAGAGTTTCCACGGTGTTTCTTGGCCAGAGTAGAAATTTTATTGTCTAAATTTTTCCATCTTGTTATGCTGGCCATTTCCAAATCTTTTGCCTACAGAGAGCAGGATTTTGTTGGGGCTTTTTTTTCCCCTCTGCTCCCAATGGGATGTCCAGATTGTCAGTTTCTTGGGTTCCAAGTCTTGTGTATATATAAGTACAAAAGAAAACCTAAGCAGTGCACCCTGGTGTCATCTCTTGGTTCCTGTGGTCCCAAGCCTATTTTCTCTCGACTTCTCAGGATTTTTTTTTTGTTTGTCCAAGGATTTTAATGGCCATCTGTGGGAGATATAGAGAAATGTGTTCCATTTTCCTGGAAGCAGTTCAGTACGCTTTTTAAATAATAAATTCGTAATGGACTCTAAATACACATTTTTTATAAAAAGTAACTATTCACTGCATTTTTTCCTTAAAAGGAAAGATACATTGAAGTCCCTTTTAAGTCTTATTTTGTCTCTTTTTGGCTTCTGTCAGCACTTAGAGGAAAAACATACGTAATAGTACTATTGCCTGTAGTATTCACATCACTGAAAATGCACATGCACATTATGTTTCATTTGAGACGGAACTCTTCCATTTTCTTTCATTTTTTAAAGAGAATCCAAATTGCTCTGATCTTAAGAGTTTGTCACTTCTTTTTTAGTAATAATATTTAAAACAACAATTTTTCAGTGTGTTAATGCAGATATCTTTTATTGAATTACTCCCAAACTGTCATTCCAAATGTCAGCATTTACAATACTATAAATTTGAAAATACTTCTTATGTCACAGTCATGCAAACAGGCAAAATATATTCTTCAGTTATTCCAAGTTTATTTATAAATTATTTTTTCAATATTTAAAGTGGACAATCACTTATCACTTACTGGTATTAACATAATGGCCTATCACCTGAGCTTGTAATATTTGTAGAAAATTTGAAGAATTGAGCTTGCTACTTAGTCACATCAAGTATTATATTCATGTTAAGTAGCATGATTGCTATCTGATGGCAGTGTTTGTTGAAACAGAAGCTTGTCTGTCTAACTGAAAAGTTTTATTTTAAGGGACTAACATCTCAGTATTCACTTAATTTTATTCAGGTCTTTTTTCACCTTTTAGAGTGGCAATTGAGTTAGAGAGTAGTGCATTGGCTTTGAAATTTCACAGGTCAATATACAATTCATTTTGTTGGGACTAATATATGGCTTTTTACTTCTGTCTATAAACTAAAAAATAATAAGATCCATGTTGTTGAATGGGTAGAGAAGCAAGTTACAAGGCACATAATAAGAATCAATCAATGATTATTATATATTAGCATTGAAAAAATAATTTATTGAATCCATTTCGTGTCACTTCACAGAAATGTGAGTTCCAAAAGGCAGAATCCCTGACCTTAAAAAAACTTTCTATTCTATTGAAAAGTTAAAAACCTATGGTACATGAAATGAAATAATAAAAACCATAAGAAAGTTGAAAATAGTGTGCTTTAAAAGGAAAAAGAACAAAATTACATTCTTGTTATTAAGTTCAAGAAGATTTCAGAAAAATGTGACACAAGATCTAGGTCTCAATACAATCCGTATCAAAATATCAATGGCATTCTTCACAGAAATAGAAAAAAATATATCTAAAATTTATATCAAACCACAAAAGATCCAGAAAAGCCAAAGCAATCCTTAGCAGGAAGAACCAGCCTGGAGGCATCACATTACCTGACTTCAAATTATACTACAAAGCTATAGTAACCAAAATAGCATGATACTGGCATTTAAAATAGACACATAGACCAAGAACCCAGAAATATATTCATCCATTTACAGTCAATCATTTTTTGAAAAAGGCATTTGGGGACAGGGTAATCTCTTCAATCAATTGTGCTGGGAAAACTGGATAGCCATAAGCAATAGAATAAAATTAGACCCCTATCTCTTACTGTATTAAAAAATCCAATAAAAATAAGTTAACGGTTTAAATACAAAAGCTTAAGCTATGAAACTACTAGGAGAAAATATTGCAGAAATGCTCCAGGATGTTGTCTGTGCAAAGATTTATTAAATAAGACTTCAAAAGGACAGGCGACCAAAGCAAAAATAGACAAATGTGATCACATCAAGCTAAAAAGCTTACACACGACAACAACAGCAACAACAACAAAGCAGTTAACAAAGTAAAGAGACAACTTACTAGTGGGAGAAAAAATATGCAAACTATTCAACTGACAAGGGATTAATAACCGGAACATATAAGGAGCTCAAACAACTCAACGGCAAAACCACAAATAATCCAACTTAAAAATGAACAAAATATCTAAACAGACATTTCTCAAAAGAAGACATACAAATGGCCAATGGGTATATGAAAAAATGCTCAACACTACTAATCATCAGAGATATGCAAATCAAAACCACAATGACATATTATCTCACCTCAGTTAAAATGGCTTGTATCTGAAAGTCCAAAAAACAATGAACACTGGCAGGAATGCAGAGGAAGGGGAACACTTATACACTGTTGGTGGGAATGTACATTTATACAGCCACCATTGACGTGAGTATGGAGGTTCCTCTCTAGAAACCAACAGCAGAACTATTATATGATCCAGCAATTCCACTGTTGGTTATATTCAAAAGGAAGGAAATCAATATATGAAAGCTGTATCTGGACTTCCATGCTTATCACAGCACAGTTTATGATAGTTAAGATATGAAATCACTTGTGTCTGTCAATGGATGAATGGATAAAGAAAATGGGGTGCATATTCCATATACAATGGAATCTTATTCAGCCATAAAAATGAATAAAATCCTTCCTGTCATTTGCAACAACATAGATGGAATCAGAGGACATTAAGTGAAATAATCAAGGCACAGAAATAATAATATCACATATTCTTGCTTTTATGTGGGAGGTAAAAAAAATTGATTTTCATAGAGATAAATATTAGACAAAATGTTTGCCAGAGTCTGATAAAGGTAGTGGGAAGGGAGAGACAAAGAGGGATTGGTTAATGGGTGCAAAAATGCAGTTAGAAAAAATAAGATCTAGTGTTCAGTAGCATGATAGTGTGACTGTAGTTAACAATAAGTGATTGTATATTGTATATTTCAAAATAACCAAAAGATTGAAATTGGAATGTTCTTAGCATTCCGTGATGTGAAGTCATTTCCAGTTGATAAAGCAGAATGAAAGGATCACATATACAGGTTATTTTCAGTGATGCTCAGTAAAGAGTGAATGCACTGAATTGATGAGAACACAAGAAACGTGGACTGTTATGGTGATCTAAAACTTAAAATGGAAGCAGATTATTTTATTTTTATGTGTTTGTTAAAGGGCTGGCTTATGGTAGTTTTTGTCTTTTAAAGTGAGCTTATATCCCGATGATTTATGATATTTCATCTATATTGATATGCATTATACATTAAAAGGGAGAGAAAATGGAGAGAGAGAGAAAAGTTAAAACAAAAAGATCCAATATAGAAATATATATGACATTTTGTAAACTCTGACATGGACTTACGGTTTAAAAGGGTCAAAATTAATAATAATAAAAACACCAGGGCTGGGTGCAGTGGCTCACACCTGTGTGCCTGTAATTTCATCACTTTGAGAGGCTGAGACGGGAGGATCACCTGAGGTCACGAGTTGGAGACAAGGCTGGCTAACATGGTGAAACCATGTCTCTGCTACAAATACAAAAATCAGTTAGGTATGCTTGCAAGTGACTGTAATTCCAGCTACTCAGGAGGCTGAGGCAGGAGAATTGCTTGAACCCAGAAAGTGGAGGTTGCAGTGAGCAGCAGTATACGGTAGCCTGGGGAACAGAGGAGACTTTGTGAAAAAAAAAGAAAGAAGGAAGGAAGGAAGAAAGAAAGGAAAGAAAGAAAGAAACAAAGAAGGAAGAAAGAAAAAAGAAAGAGAAAGGAAGGAAGGAAAAGAAAAAGAGAAAGAGAAAGAGCAAAAGAGAGAAAGAAAAAAGAAAAGAAGGAAAGAAAGAAAAGAAAGAGAGAAAGGAAAGAAAGAAAGAAAAAAGGAAAGAACAGAAAGAGAAAAAGGAAAGAAGAAAAGCACTAATATATAAAAATAAAACAAAACTCTTTATAGCCATATCTCAAATCTGTAACTTCCACACTTACCTCTTTTAGGAATTCTATTCCTACATGTCTAAATGATGACTTAAAAATAGTACCTTATCTTTGAAAGCTTTTAAAAGCATTCTGTACATCAAATTATACATTCATTAGCTAATTTATTATTTAATTCAATAAACAATTGGTAATTTACATTTTCCAGATATTTTATTTTGTGGTAAGAAGATAAAGATTAATAAGACATAGAAGCTGCTTCCAATAATACAGTCTCTGAGTGCATATATATATATATATGTATATGTGTATGTGTATGTGTATGTATAGATAGACATATAATCAAACTAAAAATTATGAAACAGTGTAAGGGGATTTAAAAATTCTGATAGATTTATTGGCATATTATATTACTTCTCTCACACTAACAAGTTCGTAAATAATTTATACAAAGTAACTCCTCTGATGATTATTTCACAATGGGATCTAAGATATTCATGTTCAGATTCTTTAAGTACACACTAACTTAATATATTAAAACTCATTTTAAAGGCTATGATTCCTATTTTATTATTTCAAGTGGTATTTCTTTTTGTAAAGATGTGTAATCATATAGTTATTTAGTGTTAGAATTGGAGAAGATTTTGAAGGAAAACAAAGTCCAAATTACTAATCAGACCTGGCTTTTCTGAATCATAATACAGCGCTCATTCTCTTAATAATATATTGAACAAATGTTTAGCTAGTCTATAGGCATACCAAGTTTATTCTGAATAAGGAAGGCGATAATTTTCTGGATGTTGTGCCTTTGAAGTACCTCTGGTTACACTGTTGTGTGTTTTGCAGCCATACTGAGGTAGGCAGAACTTTAAGAAAAGGCTCAAGATCCCTATCTTCTGATTGTGCGTATCCTGTAAAATCCCGTCCCATTTAGTGTGGGCAGAACAGTGAATATATCACCCCCCAGATTAAGTTACTGATCAATTTACTTTGAGCTCAACAGAAAAAAATTTATCTTGCAAGGACCTGATCTAATCAGAACAACCCTTTAAAAGAAGATGAAGGAGAAAGCAATGATCTGCTAGTCTCAAAGATGAGCTAAGCTTCTATGTTTGAGAGGAAGAAGCCACATAGCAAGGACCTGAGAGCAAAAGGTTTGACGAGGTCTGTAACTAGCCAGGGAGTATATGGGCTAAATTGAGTCTGCCTTTGCCTCCTGCAAATTCATATGTTGATGTCCTAATGTCAAATACCTCCAAATGTGATTGCATTTGGAGATAGGGCCATTAAAGAGGCAATTGCATTAAAGCAAGGCAATTAGGGTAGGCCTTAATCCATGTGACTAATGTCCTTATAAGAAGAGGACATTAGGACACAAACAGACACAGAGGACAGACCATACAAAGACTCAGGGAGAAGATGGCTGTCTGCAAGCCGAGGAGTGAGGTCTCCGAAGAAACCAAGGCTGCCAGTCCTTTAATTGGACTTTTAGCTTCCAAGACTGTGAGAAAATAAGTTTCCATAGTTTAAACCACCCAGTCTCTGGTACTTGTCATGCCAGGCTTAAAAACTAATACAGGGAGTAAGATGTCTATGGATCAAATAAATATATTAGAATACAAGTTTTGACCCTCAGTGGATGCTGGCTAAGTATTCCAATTCTGTTTGCCCATACTTGGCTGTAAGTAGAATCTGTTGAAGGGATAATGATGATGTAAGAATAGTGGCTTTGGTGGGTCCTAGTTTCCTCCTTTCTCAATTGTTTTGGCCGATGCAGGTGAGGCTTATCTTTCGACTGACCTTCATGGGCCATTTATTTTAGTACATTGTTGAATATAGGAGACCTTGACCTGCTCCCCAGAGAGCATTATCATTCCATATCATCCAAGTATTTAAGCAGAACTTAGATGATTGTATATAGAAGACAGAATACTTCTTTTAAAGTTAGATGTTTAAAATACACTAATTTATTGTTTTGGGCTAACAAATAAAATTTATTGGCCTAAATTGGAGATACTATCATTTTAAAGTTTCTCACAGGCTTTAAAAAAAATGTCTCCCAGTATCCAGTCTTTTAAATGCTGTTTCAGCCTGGCATCTGGGATCTGGGATACAAGGACTCTCGTAACTCTGAAAGGAAAGATTAGTTCCTCCAAATGTATACTCTACCTTTTAGATATGTAAGCGTGGTTTGGTCCAAGATGGGAAGATGTTTTTGTGATTTATTTTGTTCCCTGTGGTTTGGCTCAATAGGGAAGACACTTAAAGAAGGAAATTCATACTGGGAAAAAGTGTTGAGAAATGAAAAATCTCAATGAGCCTTAAGACAATATATGATAAGAATGAATTCTGACAGGACTAGATTTTAAAAGCCTGTGTGTGTGTGTGTGTGTGTGTGTGTGTGTGTGTGTGTGATTTCACACATATTTATGCTTATGTGTGCACTGGTCATAATGTTAAATATAGTTCTTATATTCAATGCCATGAGACATTTAAGGTTAAAGCCTCTTTCATGTTGCAAGGGAAAGCAAATTTCTTCAATTAAAGGAAGCTCATTGCCAGGATGTGCAATAGGGCCTTAAATCGGAAAGTTTAGACTAAGGCATGAATCTCTATATAATATATATTTTATTCCAATGGTGCATTCATTCGAAAAAAAAAACAAAATTTGCAAACACTACCAGGAACTGGTTATATGACCTTAAATCCCATTACTGTTAGCAGCAATATGGAAAGGTTAAATGAGTAGGGAATACTTTTTTGGTAGGAGCCACTACAATTTCAATCTTCCCCTTTTCCCCAATATAGCTGAAGCCTTCTGTGATTGCAAAGTAAAGAGTTGCATCTTAATGTGTAACTGCACTCTGATGACAGCCAAAAGTATATGAATTCAGGAGAAATGGCATAGAACCTGTGGTAGAAATTTTAGTTTGAGTCACTTTTTCTAGGGGGTAGACTCCTGGAAGCAGAGATTGAGAAGGTATTGGTGGTAGCCAATTTAAGAGGTCCTGTCCACATGAAGAGATTTTTCAATTAAAGAAACTCAGCCAGAAAATCATCAGCAAATCCACAAGTGTCCCCATGTGAAAGTCAACTGTAAATATTTGTGAGACCCAGAGAAAATAAAATGTCCTTCCCTGACATTGAAATCTCTGCTACAACAATAGAGGGATCGGGGAAAAAAAAAAGATTTATAAGCTAGGCAAGGAGGAACCATGACAGGTTTGTAAAGAAAGAAAGATATTAATCTTTGCTGCACTGCAAGAAGCTAACTCTAAGCAGGTCTCAAATTGGGAGGCAACTGAGGGAGAAGATTTAGTTTCAAATCTAGTTGGAAATCTATCTGGCTACTACATGTAACTAGACTTTTTCTTTTTCAACTACTTCATTGAGACTATGTTTGCAGTTTAAAGTGATTATAAGGATTTTTCTTATTTAAGAAGGTTGACGAAATTTATAGGACAGCCTGAGTTTGTATGCAGGGGCAGAGAAGTAGTTGGTTCCACCAAGCAGGGAAGAGAACACAGTGGGACACAAAATAAAGGGATTTTATGATTGTCTCTCCTTGAGTCCTGCTTGTTATAGTTACATAAACAAATGAAAGAGAGCAGGGCACCGTCTTAGGGGTCACACACTCAGGCTTCACTGAAAATTGGTCGTCCTGGAGGGAACACAGCAGCTGATTTTCAGTGACTGGGCGGTCAGATCATCAGAAGGAAGTGGTCACTGCTCCCTGACACAGTGGCTGATTCTGAGCTTCCTCTCATATATATCAGAATTTAATACATTCTGATAATTGAAGAATATATACGTATTTATACATATAAAAGACCCCAAAGCATATTATATTGATACTGTAATTATATATAATACATATAGTTGCATGGTATTATAATATATATCTATATGCCTATAAACATTTATAAATTTTTAAAAAATAGATTGTTATGGTATATAAACTGTAGGCAACATTTCACTCTACACTAGATTGCTAGAATAGGAAACAGTTTTGGAAAGCTGAAGTGTAAAATTTGACTACAGGCAGGGAAGTTGCAGTGGACACTATCCTTAGGGTCAGAAATTTAAGCTTGTTTCTTGCCCTGTCTCTGCAAGTCTAGTTCTCAATGTATTCATCCGAAAAAAGAGGATAGGACTAGAGTCCGCAGTCCCTCGGGCCCCCAGCTGTTCTAACACTTAATCATTCTCATAGATCAAGTAAATGAAGCCTGTACCACACAGAACTGACAGGCTGGTTTCAGGTTAATTTCGCAGTTTTAAGTCTCCTTCCTCAGATTTCTACTCTAGTGATATTGCATGATAATGGATTAACCCAATAAAGCTCTGAAGGTTAAGGCTTATATAACACATATAAACCTGAAGGTAATATCTCTGGAAAAAAACTGGAAGTGTTTTCAAGGTTAAGGTATTTTATGATTCTTAACTCCTCTGAAATTTCATCTTGTATGTTCCTTCCTGGTCTGGCCATAACACAGATCTTTTAAATCAGCATGACATGGCATTATTTTGCCTGCTATGCAGCTAATTCCAGTTTGCAGGTGAAGACAGCTCACAACCAAGCTGCATTACTTGCCTACAGCCATGAGTCTTATTTTCAGTCAGTGATTTCTTGGTTCTAGAAAATACTTTTTTTTTTCCATTTGTACTTGACAGCTTTGCTTCCTTGTACCATGGAACTATTAAAGTACTTTTTTCTTTTCTGTCTTTAGCAAATGAACCTGGCAACAGACCTGCCATTCCATGCTGAAAGATTTTGGCACTGAAGCCTGATCCTGTCTGGCCTCCAGGATCCTGCAGGTAACTGTGGTATTAAGTACCCTTACCACAGGACTTTCAGAAACCGACAGCCAATAAGAAAAGGCTTGGGGGAGTACGCTGACATTGTGGAAATAGCTAATTGAAGAGTCATGAAAGAGATAATTTAAAAATAATTCAGCATAACCTTCTTTGGCAGACAACTTTGGGGAACTTTTCTTGCCAGATATCAGGATAGAAGTTTGGGTTTGGTGTCTTCCACATTCCTCATGGGATCCAGTACTGAGGAAAATCCAGATGTCTTATAAGAGAAAAAAAAGGGGGGCTTGAAACAAGACATGTGTAAATCAGTCCTTATAAAATAAACAGAATATGCTGCTCAGTGATTCTCTTGACAAACAGAGAGAAAAACAGAAGGACAAGTAGCAAGCTAACTCTAAATCATTATACCAATGATGGTTTAATTAGGTCAAGGGCATTTTTGCTTATTGCTAGCCTGATTTTTGTCTTATGTAATTGGACTTCATATCTGATTTTCAGCTTAATGCATTTGCAAAAATGTACTTCATACTGCCTTCATTATTTTCTTGACACTTGAAAAATTAGAGGCTTTGCATCGTTTTAAATCAAAAGTGCATTTTACTCTTAGACTATGCAGATTTCTCTTGTACATTCTGAATCTGTGTTATGTACAAAACTTTTGTTGACATCCATGAAAGATTCACACTCAGTATATGCAATATAGGTCAGCATGGCTTATAAGCCACTCAAGGTGCAGATCAGACAATTGCACTCCTTGGGAGTACATCTGAAATAAATTTTGAAAGGTCTAGAGGTTTTGTTTGGCAAAGAATTGAACAAGAAATCTCTTGGGCTTCCTTAGAGAAGTTTTCCTGAAGGAAATCCTTTTTGTATGTGTATTTGACATTTAGAAAGGAAAATCAAACATAAAACCTTTGGTAAGGTCCACATTCTTCTTTTTCTGTGTTCATATTCAGAACATTTGAAGAACAACATGGGCATAAGGTATATTTTAGGAAAAGATGAACACTAGCAGGGTATTTCCTTAATAAAATAAAATTATTTTTTGGCAACATGATGGCCAAAATTTTTATTTATTAATAACAAAAATGATAACTACCATTTATACTCCAAGGGTTCTTTAATCTCTATAACAAATCTGAGGTCCCTTTTTTACAGCTCTGAACCTAAGACATCAGGAGCAACATGAATATAAGGCCCTTTACGTTTATGGACAACCCTATTAAATTGCTATTTTTATAAGTCAGAAATGACTAAGTATCAGAATCTCATATGATTCAACCTAAAAGATAAAGTGAGACTATCAACAATAAAAACAATCATGGAATTTCCCTATATTTATGTTTTTTTCTTACAGACTAAAGGGATAACCATTTAACTATAGTCTCATTAAGGTCACGTATTGCATTGAAATAGCAATTTTAATGATTTTTATAAAGAAATAAATTACCTCCATATTTCTATATTTCCTTCTTAGTCTAATTCTTCAGTAATTTAAGTACTACTTAGGTGTAACAGCCATCTTATGTAAAAATCTTATTCTCTGTTTGAATAAATTATGATGCTGTGAATAGAAGATAAATAGAGACAAGATACACAATTTAATTTCTACTAATGGACAGTAACCAGCCCAAAAATTTTGCCTACACTTACTAATGATTGTTAATATACTGTTATATTAAATATATTTCAAGTTATAAGTAAAAACATATGCTGCACATTTGCATCCAACAAATATTTATACAGTGTCCCAAATAAAGAATACATTATTATGCATACTTAACTTCATATTGGAGTCATGATATGAATTTACTCATCAACTTAGGAAATTTGTATTGAAATTCCAGCTACTATGGTTGCAGAACCAAAACCAAATAAGACTTGGTTTCCACCCTCAGAGAGCTAAAGGTAAACTTCCTAGGAGAGATTTAATTGTGCAAATTATCAAATGACAGAAAATTTTGAACATTTAGAATTGCATAAACATGATATTAATGCCTTTTGAGAAAGTGAGGTTTTTGCCTTTGATATTTTTCTTTCATTTATGTCGTTCTTTCAACAAAATTCCAGATGAGTACCTGTAATTTGTTGGAGCACTGTCTTAGATGCCAATGAAATAAGGAAAAACACAAATTGAACCATATTTGTCCAGATGGGGGCGCACTTTCTGGGAAAGGCAACATAACACTGCGGCCAGAAGGACTTTGGAATCAAACAGATTTAAATTTGAATCCTAGTTCTTCTACATATTACCCATATGTACTTCCTGAGCCTTTATGTCCTGTCCAATGAGATAAGAATACTACTTTACAGGGTCAGTAATTTTGAAAGAAAATTGGAATGCCTTGTTTCAACCAGTTAAACAAGCAAGCAAATAAACAGAATCATACTGTGATGTCCAGAATACATTTTGTTGATAGGTGACCTACCCATCCTAATACAAGTAACTAGGACTAGCTGCATGTACTCTCTCTTATCCTCAACTCTTCTTGCTGTATTCTACTGATTCTCCAGTTTCTCATAGACACAAATTTGAATATATATATAATTCAAAATATCATTTTTAATGATATAGTACAATTGACTAAATTTTCCCTTTTGCATTTTACTTTTTACAGTTTTTAAATCTTGCCTTTTGCATTAATATAGATACATCCTCTGTGTTATGTATCAGGCAACCTGTATTCGATGATCTTTTTTTGATTTAATGTATTTTAGACTATGCATACTTAATATTGATGTTTCTTATTCTGCCCTTTTTTGGATATAAACCCTTTGGTAAACCGAATACAGTAACTGACAACAATTCTAAATTTCAAATTAAATTTTTATGGAATCTTGAAATTATAAGAAAAATTAGAGGTCACTTTTTCTATCATGTTTGTAAACATGCTTTTCTATTTATCTGCACAAAATCTGTGTTTTAAAATACAGGTACCGAAAGCATGAAATAATGAGATAGGTACATACAAACTACACCGCTATTCAAACAATGATTTGTACGTAGTAAGTACCTTCAAAAACTACCAGTAACTAATAAACGAGATCAATGAAGAATTTACCGTTTGCTAGGCAATGTGTCTCCTGCTTTACATGTACTATCTTATTAATCACCTTTTATCTGTTTTTTCAATCACTGCAGCAATTACATGAGACAAGCCTCATTTAAAAACCCATTATAGAGATTAGGAAGCTGAAGCTAACAAAGGTTAATGTAATAGAACTAGGAAGCCATTTTTGTAGGATACAATTAAATGTAGAATACATCTTAAAAATCGGGCAATTTTTCTGCTTGGATCGGCTGCTTCTAGGCCTTCTGAAAAGCTTGATATCAATCTTCTGACTTCATTTATTAAAAAACAACAGGCAGTCCTGGAGTTGTAAAGAAGTCTTGTCTGAATAGACATGTGTTGTGTTCAAGAGTGCTCATGAAGGCTCAGAAAGTTTTTCACAGCCCCTTTTCGTCTAAAATTAGGACACTGAGGAACTTATTCAAATACCTCCTCAGTTTCATATATGAAATCTACAGCCCAATGAAAGCATTCCTGCCCCACCACAGGAACTCTTTGTGTGTCTTTACCGAACCGTTGAGATTGTAAAATATTCTTGTATGCAGCTTTATGCTAAAGCTTTCCAGGAAGGCCTCTGAACTTAACCAAAATCTAGCTTGTAGACGGTAAATCGTCATCATAAATTTTGAAAGGGTAGGCTTTGTGAGAGAATGCTCTTCATAAAACAATCAAAACTTTTCCAGGATGATAAACAATACATTCAGAAAATAGATATTTCACCTTCTAGCATTTTTATAACACTAAAACTCTCCAAATGAAATCTTGCACACAGTAGGACAATGATTAAAGCCGATTAAAAGAATCAAGTTGCAATCTATAACCATCATATTTCACATTTTTCTAGTTCAAATGGCTTATGATGACAAAGATATATGTGTATGTTCATGTATGTGTGTGTATTTATATACATACAGGCATGCCTCATTTTATTGTGCTTTGCTTATTGTGCTTCACAGATGTTTTACTTTTTTTTAGAAATTAAGAGTATGTGGCAACCCTGCATCAAGTAAACCTATCAATGCCATTTTTCCAATGGCATGTGCTCTCTTCATGTCTCTGCATTACCTTTTAGTAATTTTCAAAAGAGTTCCAACTTTTTCATTATTATTATATCTGTTATACTGATTGTTGATCAGTGCTTCACCAGTTGGCCATTCCTCATCTCTCTTCCTCTCCTCAGGCCTCCCTATATCCCAGGACATGAATTAGGCCCAATTAGTTACCTTAGAAGGGCTCCTAAATATTGAAATGAAAGGAAGAGCTGCAAGTCTCACTTGAAATGAAAAGCTAGAAATGACAAAGCTTAGAGAGGAAGGTACATGGAAAGCTGAGAAAGGCCGAAAGCTGGAACTCTTGCACCATGTAGCTAAGTTGTAAATGCAAAGGAAAAGCTCTTGAGGAAAATTAAATACGCTACTCCAGTGAACACATAATAATAAAGCAAAACAGCATTATTGCTGATATAGAGAAAATTATACTGGGCTGGATACAAGAGCAAAGGAACCACAACATTCCCCTAAACCGAAGCCTAATCCAGAGCAAGGCCGTAAATGTATTTAATTTTATGAAGGCTGAGAGAGCTGAGGAAGTTGCGGTAGAAAAGATTGAAGTGAACAGAGGTCGGTTCATGAGGGATAAGGAAAGAAACCATCTCCATAACAAAAAAAGGGCAAGGTGAAGCCGCAGGTTCTAACTAGAAGCTGAAGCAAGTTTTTCAGAAGATCTAGCTAAACAAAAGATTTTCGGTGTAGACTAAGTCTTCTATTGGTAGAAGATAGCATCTGGAATTTTCAGTTAGAAAGAAGGCGGCAATGCCTTGCTTCAAACTTCAAAGGAAACTTACTCTCTTATTAGAGGTTAATGCAGCTGCTTACTTGAAGTTGAAGCTAATGCTCATTTACCATTCTTCAGGTGGTAGGGCCCTTCAGAACTACGCTAAATCTACTCTGTACTCTATCAATGGTACAACTTAGCCTACATACCGCTACATACTGAATATCCAGTAAAATCCATGTTTTACTGGATATTTTTTAACCCACTACTGAGACGTGATGCTCAGGAAAAAAAAATTCAAAGTATTATTTCTCATTGACAATGTACCTGGTCACTGAGGAGCTATGATGGAGATTAATGTTGTCCAAGGAGCTTAATGTTGTTTCCACGCCTGCCAATACAACATCCATTTTATAACCCATGGACCAAAGACTAATTTCGGCTTTCAAGTCTTATTATTTAAGAAGTACATTTTGAAAAGCTGTAGCTGCCATAGATAGTGATTTTTCTGATGGGTCTGGGCAAATGTAATTGAAAAACTGGAGCAAGGGCCCCAGTTAGTAGAGTCTAAGTCTAGTATTGCTTTCAGGGAAGTCTTAAAACCTTACTGTTTCTTGTACAGACCTTGGAGTGAACATTGAGAGGGCTGAACTCATAATATGTCCTTTTCTTCTCCATATTCTTCAGAAGAAAACAACCACACCAATTTTTGATATAAATACCTATAACTATCAGGGAATTAGAGCCACTGTATTATAGAAATAAGGTACTTATTACAGAATTAAAATCTACAGAAATATAGGAGGAGCAGGGCATGTAACTATCTGGAATAAGGATTAGAAGGAGAAGAGAAATAGTTGCTGACGCCATCTTCCAGAAGCACTAGCGTAGGTGGACAGAACTTTCAGGAGAAGCTAATAAGCCAAGACTAGCCTGCTACAACAGGCTCTTTCTTGTACAGACCTTGAAGTGACCATGGACAGACCACCTCTGAGGGTCTGCGTCCAAGCATCTGGTAGTGTGTTTATGGCTCTTATTAGTCAACAGGGCTACCAGCTAAATAACTAGCTGGACACAGGAGAAAGGTAGAATGAAATGAGTGGGTTCAGCATCATATTGGACTACAATGACCTTCTAAGAGTAAAGCTGCAAATGAAGTGAAAGTTCCTCTTAGACCAACTCGAACCAAGAAATAGATATTAAAAAAATAATATCGTGGAAACTGTATTGATTGTCTTGGTGAAATTAACAGCAGAATACAGCATACTTGCTTCAGCCTAAAGTGATGCGTTTATGATATATTTTCTCACTCCATTTCCTCTAAATATAAATGTAATCTTTTGCTGGCTGTTTTATGTAAAACTTTTTACAACTTTAAATTTGTATCTTTTTTTGTCTTTTTTTAAATTGCATTTTAGGTTTGGGGTACATGTGAAGAACATGCAAGATTGCTGCATAGGTACACACATGGCAGTGTGATTTGCTGCCTTCCTCCCCATCACCTATATCTGGCATTTCTCCCCACGCTCTCTCTCCCCAACTCCCCACCCCCTACTGTCCCTCCCCTATTTCGCCCCGACAGACCAATACTCTGATAAGAAATGAGAGAGTCAATCTCCTTCAAAATCTTCAAGAAAATTTTATCACATCTTATTGTTTTGATTGGCTTGCAAATGTATGTCTAAGCCAGTCACTGTCTCTGGTGGAAAGAAATGTTCTGTTTGGCTTAGAGTAGTTAGTACCCACTGTTAAAACTGGTGATGAGGCCAATCCCATTCAAATATCAGGACCACCTGTATGTTTATGCAGACAGCTGCATACTGTCTATGTGAATGGTGTCCTTCTGAAATTGGCTAAGAACAGAAGAGAAGTAATACTGGCTCTCCTACACCAACTAAAGAAAAGTTCTCAGTGCTGATGAATGCTATAGCTTCACAATCAAAGGGTGAATTTAGTAGCATGCAAGATTAATGTAAACAAGCAAAGTGTACCTGGACATATGTTGATGAAATTTTTGGAGTGCAAGCATAGAAATAAAACATTAAAAACTTCCGAAGAGCATAAAACAAATTGTCTAGTCAGAAAAGAGGATAAGGTTGTCATCAGAAGTTCAAATGACTATATTAAATGTTAAGAAAAAAAGTGAGGGAGGGAACAATCTTTAAATTTTTAAGAATTTTTTCTTTCTTTCTTTTTTTTTTTTTTTTGAGATGGAATCTCGCTCTGTCGCCAGGCTGGAGTGCAGTGGCAGAATCTCGGCTCACTGCAACCTCTGCCTCCCGGGTTCAAGCAATTCTCCTGCCTCAGCCTCCCGAGTAGCTGGGACCACAGGCGCGTGCCACCACACCAGGCTAATTTTTGTACTTTTAGTAGAAACGGGGTTTCACCATATTGCCCAGGGTGATCTCAATCTCTTGACCTTGTGACTTGCCTGCCTCGGCCTCCCAAAGTCTTTCTGTCTTTTTTTTTTTTTTTTATGCAGTTTGGCTCTTGTTGTCCAGGCTGCAGTGCAATGGCAGGATCTTGGCTCACTGCAGCCTCTGCTTCCTGGTTTCAAATGATTCTCCTGCCTCAGCCTCCCAAGTTGCTGCAATTACAGGCATGCGCCAACATACGCAGCTAATTTTTGTGTTTTTAGTAGAGACGGGGTTTTACCATATTGACCAGTCTGGTCACAAACTCCCGACCTTGGGTGATCCACCTGCCTCAGCCTCCCAGAATGTTGGGATTACAGGCGTGAGCCACTGCGCCCACCCTAAAGTTTTACAAATTTTAAACACATGCCCCCAGTAAAGTTCAAATATGTAGAAAATATAAAGATATATCTGGATATGCAAGGGCTGACAAAAGTACCAACCACCATTCTGTCCAAAATTAATTACTCCGGGATGTATTGCAGCAAAATAAAAAGAATTGAATCAAAAAAGAAATGGGATAACTAAAATAATGCTAAAAATCAGTTGAAATAAGTAATTATTGATATAAATTTTAAATAAATTTTTAAAAATTACAATCCACATCCAAAATCTCAGAGCCTGTGCTGGGCAAGATGCAAAGAAAGATGGTCTATTGTGGCAATCTTAATTGATTCAAAATAAATGTGCTACTTCCGGTATGCCTTGATAAGGCACAATAGCAAGGACTTCTAGAGTGTACAGTCACTGTTTTTCAGCTACAACTTTCACAGATTCATCTATTTTCCATGACTTCCCCCAACACACACAAAAAGACTAAAACGGAATCATTTATTTTAGCTGTATTAAGTAGCGGCTAACCACTTTCTGGTTAAAAGATTTTGTCAACTGTCAAGTCACAGAGTGCATATGTACGAGATGGAGTTTTATTGTTTACTATTAATGCTTTATTCCTTCTTACTTTATTGTAATTAGTTAGCATTTTACCAGGTAGTGAATGCTCCTTTGATTTCTTTTTATTTACTACTGTTAAGATTTAGAGTGGGAGTAATTTGGATTGTTTTGTTTCAATAAAAGATTGGCCTTTCCCCCCTTTTTCTTTTTATTTATATCCAATAGAATGGGTTTATCATCAAGCAGGGAAATGTGAAATATGTACATAAAATAAGAAATAAAAATAAGAAGATAGAAATGAAAATGGTTAAGAGAACGTTACAGAATATGCTACAGAGATGAGCATTTGCAAGTTGTAGTTACAGCTCTTCTTTTATTCTCAATGTTAACATTCATAATTTGTGAGACACAGCAAGTATTGACTTTAAAAGTGCAATCAGCACTGGGATAGAATATTATTCACTTCACTGTTCTCCTGCCCCCTGTGAATACTTCAGATACTTTTCGTGCATCTAAAATGGACAGCACTGACTTGTTTATTTATTGGTAGGTTTCACATCTCCTGTATCTTTTGTCTTCATTAAGTCACAATAACTTTCTAGTTGTCTCCAATAAAGGCTTTGACTTAATATATTATAGCTTCAATAAAAGCAGGAAAGTCTTCTATGTCTAATTTAAAAACGTGTATTTTATGTCTGTAGTTAATGTTCCCTATGGTATATTTAATAAAACTAGCCAAGTAACCATATACTTAGAAAAAAATGAAAAAGAAAATGCACACAAGCAAACATTCATTCATTCATATGATTTCTTCTATAAAAACCTTTCACATGAAAGGTGAAAGAATAACAATTAAATAGCAGAAATCTCTGCAAATATTTATAGTTAAATCTGTATCTTGGGGGATAGTATACAGGTTATGTTCTTTATTCTGTTGAAAGATTAATACAGTACCAACTAACTTTAATGATATTTTTTGAAATGTGGCATTATTCGTAGCTAATTCACTTCACTTTGAGTAAAGTATATCTCGCCTGTTCTTTAGCTTATTATGGTAGCATATAGGTGGTTTTTATTTTTTAAATCGTATACAGAAATATATGCAGTGCCATGGTCTCCCACTGTTTTGTACTTTTTGTTATTAAAATTATGTTAAAGACAATTAATTGTGCTGTATCACAAATAACTTGGCATAAAAATGAAATAGTGAGTTTTATTATTTTATACACAGCACACTACACATAAACTAATTTTAATAAACAGTCATAGTTTCTACTTTATAAACCAGAAATATTTTATGAAGTAGCACATTAAGGAATTTGGTGAACTCCTCAAAAACCAAATGCCAAACTTAAAATTGAAGAGAGAAATTGAAATATGCATTTCCATGAGGAGCAGCAAACTCAAGTGGAGACCTGGGAAGACATCCCTAGTAATCTCAGAAGCACAAAGCAGCTACATAGTGACTTTCACACTCAGACAATTTTCTGAAGAAATGTATTTATACAGTTTTGGTGTTTCTTTGTCTCAGTTATCTATCACTGTGAAACAAGCAACTCAAAATTTAGTGACTTCAGGTAATGATGATTTATCATTTCTCCTAAGTCTGTGGACTGGGTAGATGCTCAACTCTGGGGCACTTCTTCGTCTAAAGACGTTCAGAAGGTCGTAAGGGCTGGAAGATCGCAGACAGCCTTGTTCAGATATGGAGGGCCTTGCTGCTATTTGGCTAGCCTCTCTTTCTCTCTCTCCACACAGAATCTCATCATGTGGAAGCCCAGTCCAGCCATTGCAAAAGGAGCATTCTAATAGGGCAAAGGAAGAAGCTGGGGAGATTTTTGAGGCCTAGAATTTTGAATTCATTCAACATAGCCTGCCACATTTTCTTAGTCCAAACAAGATACAAGTTCAGTTCAGATTCAAGGTATGGTAAAGTCAATTTCCTCTCTTAATGGAAGGAGCTACAAAACATCACAGCAGTGTGTTCCAAGTTAATCCTTTCCTCTCTCCCTTTGTCTCTGTCTTTCTCTCTCTTTCAGGTTCATTTGCATGTTATAAAGAAGGCTGCCTTTTGTCTAATGCAGGAGTCTGGAAACTTTGTGTACAAGATTAGATAGTAAATATTTAAGATTTTAAGAAATTTTAAGCTGTCTATCACAACTACTCATCTCTACAGTTGTAGCATGAAAGTGGCCATGGACAATATATAATATAATTCGTTGGCTATATTACAATAGAACTCAATAAAACTTTGTTTATAAAAATAGTGGCTAGATGGGATTCATGGGTCATTTGTTGAACACTAGCGTTACAGGTTGAATTATATCCCCATGCCAAAAAGGAGTTCTAACTTTGCATACTTCACAATGTGATCATTTATGAAAACGGGGTAGTGGTAGATATAATTAGCTAAAAGAAGATCATCCTGAAATAGGTAGGTTCCTAATCTTGTATGGTTGGTGTCATTATAAGGGCAGAAATTGGAATGATGGCAGCTGCAAGACAAAAAATGCCAAAGTTTGCCAGCGAACCAGAAGAAACTGGGAAGAATTATGAAAAGACTTTCTTACAGATACTGGTATGGTCTTGTTGACACTTTGCCTTCAGATGTCTAGCCTCCAGAAGTGTGACACAACAAACCTCTGTTGTTGTTTTTTTTTTTCCTTTTTTTGAGATGGAGTTTTGCTCTTGTTACCCAGGTTGGAGTGCAGTAGCGCGATCTCGGTTCACTGTAACCTCCGTCTCCTGGGTTCAAGCAATTCTCCTGTCTCAGCTTCCCGAGTAGGTGGGACTACAGGCACGCACCACCATGCCTAGCTAATTTTTGTATTTTTAGTGGAGATGGGGTTTCACCATGTTGACCAGGATGGTCTCGATCTCTTGACCTCGTGATCCACCCGCCTCAGCCTCCCAAAGTGCTGGGATTATAGGCCTGAGCCACCACGCTCGTCTAACTTCTGTTGTTTTAAGCCGCTCAGTGTGTGGCATATTTTGTTACGCTAGCTAAGGAAACCAATACACCTGATGCTGTGTGTAATGTTGATAAATTGCACACGTTATTCATTTTTTATACTTTTCTCTTTCTATTTTATTTCATGATTGCTTTTGAATCCTAGGCAATACTCACGTCACTGAAAATAGAGTCAACCAAAAGCTTTAAACCTTACCTTCCCTGACATCAAAAATGACAATTTGCATCTGAGCTTTGCTAGTTAATAGTATCCAGTCTGATCAGATGATTTATACTAAGAGATTGGCAAGTGGTGTTGAATAGGATATTTTGCCCTTCTTACCTAACATTTGCATTTCAATAGAGCCCTGAATGCATTTATTGAAAACAATATTTCTCAAGTTATTTGATTTTTGGCAGTAGTTTTCTTTTTTTCATCCATAACAGAATTTTATCTGAAAATTCAACACATAAAAAGTAATCGTGGCATGCTTGAAGCTCGTATGGAAAGCCTGGAGCTTTCCCTCTTGATTTTCTTCCTGATTTGTGTCTCCTCATCTCTTAGGACTCACTGATGAATTCCAGTTCCCTATAGAAAAGAGATAAAAACTGGCGTTGTAAAGGAGGACTATCGTTGAGCCTTCTGGCAATGAACACAGGAATTACGGAGAATAAAGACAATTTCAGGTGGCTAGATCTCATTGGATGCAGGGTTACCAAACTCAAGCATAAGCTAACAAAGATAAGAAAGATAAGACAGTTTGACTAAGTGTTTAACTGAATATTAGATTCAATAAGAAGAATTAAAAGAATAATTATTTCATAATTAACTAGATGTCATGTATATCTATCCTTTTCTCTAATGAAAGACGCTAATTTCAACAATGGCTGTTAAAGTAGCAAGAGGCAATATTGGGAAAGGTTCTCTAGGCAGTGCGCATGTTCCTGGAAACAGCTGCACAGCAATGGTTGAAAACACAGTTCATTGTTTCAAAGGCTGGCAAGATGCTCCCTTGGAATGTGCTCAATTGCTAATCTTTCAGGGGTGTGTGTGTGTGTGTGTGCGTGTGCACGTGCGTGACATGCTATTTTTAATCAAGATTCTAGACAATGCCATACAGAGTCATCACTATTATGCATTCAGAATAAAGAAATTTATTCTGTATAATTATATTAGAATAAGTTAAGCTAATACTAATTGTATCACATATCGTTGTCCAAAAACAAAGAGATTTTCTATGAAATACAAATGACTTTATATGACCATCCTTGTTATTTGCCCTAAGCGAGAAGAGAAGGAATGCAGGTAATTTCAAAACAGACTAATACTTTTAAAAAATTACTTCATGTTCCCTTTTAGATTGAGATACTGGTTTATTTCACAGATAACATTTCTTTTAGATAGTTGAGTTACTCTCTGACTGCCAACCTCACTATGATTTTTTTTTTTTCTTATTTAGCTAGCTTATCTCTGTTCCACTTACCAGGCTTTCTCCTTCTTCAGTAATGTTTAGTTTTGCACATTTATTTACCTGTCTTTTATTGAGCTGCAACTTAAGAAACCATGACAAAAGCTGTTAATAAGAGATGAGTTAGGCATGGACCATGCATGAAAACATAGAAACATGTGCAACATGATTCTAAGTCATATTAATTGGCTACAATCAATTCTATTTTAACTTTTTTGTTTTTGAGACAGAGTCTTGCTCTGTTGCCAGGCACCAGGCACCAGGCTGGAGTGCAGTGGCAGGATCTTGGCTTACTGCAACCTCTGCCTCCCAGGTTCAAGCAATTCTCCTGCTTCAGCCTCCCGAAGTAGCTGGGACTACAGGTGCACGCTAATTTTTGTGTTTTAGTAGAGACGGGGTTTCACCATGTTGGCCAGGATGGTCTCGATCTCTTGACCTTTCGATCCGCCCGCCTCTGCCTCCCGAAGTGCTGGGATTACAGGCGGAGCCACCGTGCCCAGCCAGTCAATTCTATTTTAAGCAGGATAATCAGGGAGGAGGGTAAGTGAAGAAGGGGGTTGTAGATTAATCCAATCTATGGTTGTAATAAAAGAATTGAAATGCTATAAATTGAATCTTACTGAAATCATTATATGGACGTCTAATAAAAGCACGAAAATGCTTTTATAAATCCTTTTTGTTTAGGAATACGAAAGTAATGTAAATTGATCTCTGCTATAATAGTCTGATTTTGCTATTTCTTAAGTGAGTTCTTTTTTCTTGGAAAAATTAGAAAAATCATGCAAAATTCTGTACTAGCTGCTAGCTCATTGCCCTCAAGATTGTAGGCATTTCTGGCCCTCTACCTAGTAAGCCTGTAACGGAGGGTGAGGGAGCAGAGGCTCCCAAGGGGCTTTCCGTTTTCTCGTCAGACGTTTTCCCCCATGCGCACAGGTCCCTGAACCTCTCTTACTCCAGGAATGAGTAAGGGGTCCCCAAGGCGTGGTGAACTTACCGTTTGAATAGATATCATGGACCCAAAGAGTTTAGCAGAGAGTGATTTATTAGGCAGAGAGAGAGAGAGAGAGAGAGAGAGAGAGAGAGAGAGAGAGAGAAGGAGAGAGTGAGCTCCCACACCGCTGTGAGAGGGGATCCAAGGGAGGAATCCACACACGTAAGGGCCAGGGGGATTTTAATCCCGGAGTTATTCCCACCGCATTTATGTTCTCGCCCAATGAGAGTTCTTTTAAACTTCCTCTGGAGTGATTGATCTTTGACTCTGTTACTGGATTGGCTGTTAGGTCCACAACAGAGACCCTTCCTCCCAGAGCTTTTCCCGGGCTTTTTGAACAAAAAAGCTCATCTGATGGCTGAGGTGGTATCTAAGATGCAAGACAACATACTCTTAAAAAAAAAAAAAAAGCCCATCCGGAATTTCTACCTATCGTGGGAGAGGGAAAGTCAGACAAAGAACTTTACATTACGGGATGGGGACGTGGACGGAGGCCTGGTGCTGGAAAATCCCTGCCTTTGAACCCACGCCCCCTGTGGACTCGGTTTTCCTTAGCACAGACCCTCAAGCCCACCGTGCTCTTAAGATTCACTGTGCCTAACTGGAGTGTGAAAGGTAGTTGGGATAATGAATCATTTATAAATTTTATCACTATACCCATTACAGTCTGCCCATTCCTCAGTGTACACTTAGCTCCCTGCAAGGCAACCATTTGTACTGGTCTACAGCCAAAGATTTTTTAGTGAGAGCTTACTGCTCCGGATTTGGTAGACTTTGATAGCAAGTCTTAATACTGAAGTGGTCTATCTATAGCCCTCTTTTTTCTCCTTTTCCCGTTTCAGCTAATAAAACAACTTGGAGCAGCTAGAGCAAATAGTTCTCTTATTTTCTGTTATTGAAACATTTCCACTGGCCTCTTTCTGCCTAGGGTTAAGGTTACTACTGTCCAGGACTCTGAGAAAATTAACATATGGATTTCTAGAAGTCCAGGACCTGGGACAACTAGGGCATACGTTTTTTTCTATATTAATCATTCTATCGCAGTATTATTATTGGAGATTGAAGTTCTGGAGTCCATATTCAATCATTCTGATGTCCTTTAAAAGTCCTCTGACTTGACTCTCTCTTCTAATAATATGATAAATGAAATCTCCTACTCTTTCCCTTTCTCAATTTGGGCAATTCACAGATGGCTATCAGTATTCAGTTTTATTTTTTATTTAGGACTGAAGAATGCAATCTCATATTGATAAGTGCAAGCTTGCCTCTTTTGTTCCTATACTTTCGACAATGTTATAGATATTTAAAGTTGAATTTTTATAGAATCTCCATAATGTATATCATTGGTGTCATGATTTGTAAATCGTATAGCATTCTCTGTTATATAATGCTCAATAAAGTGGAAATATTGTCTGGGCATGGTGACTCACACCTGCAATCCCAACACTTTGGGAGACCAAAGTGGGCAGATCACAAGGTCAGGAGATCGAGATCATCCTGGCCAAGGTGGTGAAACCCCGTTCCTACTAAAAATACAAAAATTAGCTGGGCATGGTGCTGCATGCCTGTAACCCTTGCTACTCAGGAGGCTGAGGCCAGAAAATCACTTGAACCAGGGAGTTGGGGGTTGCAGTGAGCCTAGGCGGTGCCACTGCACCACTCCAGCCTGGTGACAGAGTGGGACTCTATCTTAAAAATAAATAAAGAAAGAAATAGTAATGCTTGCATTGTTAAATGGCAACAAAACATTTCTAAATGATTATACACTCATTTAACTTGTTTGTCTTCATTTATTCAAAGTATGAACATGCGTATTACTTTTTGAAAGTAAGAATAATATATTCTCTGGAATATACAAAATCCAAATCAAGTTGAAATTGATTTTTCCTCCTTTTTTCAAACTAACAGCTGTAAAGAAGACCATCATCGAAACTAATTTGCAGTAATGTAGCTCTCTGATGCCATAAATGCATGAAATACGTTAAAGAAAGCTAATTGAATTTTTAAAGACCACTTGCAATGCTCAGATCAGGTATTTTTATATCAAATGTACAGGAAGCACCTAATTAGGATGAGACATAGCAATACAAATCTTACAGATTTAAAGGGCTTACATTCTTCCACAGATGACAGAAAATGATTTTAAACACAATTAGTTAATTAGAATGTATACAAATCCTATCAAAAGGAATACTAAAAAGTTTCAAAGTTAAGATACTCCTGGAACTCAAGGAAATAGAAGCACTAGAGAATAAATGCTTTATACGGATTATTGTAGCATGAGTGTTATTCTCCAGTCTGTGCTGGCAATACTTTTATCTTCTTAAACTTCCCTAAGGGACTTCCCTTTCTAGAAGTATGGTTAACTTGATATTCTATACAGCGGTCCCATTGAACAGAACCAGCAAACTAAATTAAAAACAAACACAAAACCTTGTATTAAGTCCTCTAAAATAAATCCTCTTAAGCTATAAAGTGAAGAGGAAGTGGAACTTTAGATTTTCTAATTTATGTCCATAGAGGTATTTATAGTATTCTCTGATGGTTGCCTGTATTTCTGTGGGGTCAGTGGTGATATTCCCTTTATCGTTTTTTGTTGTGTCTATTTGATTCTTCTCTTTTTTCGTCTTTATTAGTCTAGCTAGGGGTCTATTTTAGTAATTTTTTCAAAAAAGCAGCTCTTGGAGTCAATGATTTTTTTAAAAGGATTTTTCTTGTTTTATCTCCTTCAGTTTTATTCTTAGCTTGGTTATTTCCTGCTTTCTGCTAGCTTTGGGGTGTTTGGTCTTGGTTCTCTAGTTCTCTTAGTTGTGATGTTATGGTGTTGATTTGAGATCTTTCTGGGTTTTTAATGTGGCATTTAGTGCTATGAGTTTCCTTCTTAATACTGTTTTATCTGTGTCCCAGATATTCTGATATATTGTCTCTTTGCTCTCATTCATCGTTAAAACACTTCTTGATTTCTGCCTTAATTTCATTATTTACCTGGGAGTCATTCAGAAGATGGTTGTCCAATTTCCAAGTATTTGTGTGGTTTTGAGTGAGTTTTTAAATCTTGAATTCTAATTTGATTCCTCTGTGGTCGGAAAGACTATGTCTTATGACTTCAGTTCTTTTGCATTTGCTGAGAACTGATTTACTTCCAATTACGTGATCAAGTTTAGAGTAAGTACCATGTGGTGCCCACAAGAATGCATATTCTTTTGTTTTGGGGTGAAGAGTTCTGTAGATATCAGGTCCACTTGTTCAGAGCTGAGATAAAATCCTGAATATCTTTGTAATTTTCTGTCTCAATGAGCTGCCTCATATTGACAGGGGGTGTTAAAGTCTCCTACTTATACTGTATGGGAGTCTAAGTCTCTTTGGAGGTGTCTAAGAACTTGTTTTGGAATCTGGGTGCTCTTCTTCTTTGACTTTTTTGATCTTTGTTGGTTTAAAGTCTGTTTTCTCAGAAACTGGGTTTGCAACCCCTGCTTTTTTCTTTTTCCATTTGCTTGGTAAATTTTCCTTCTTTCTTTCATTTTGGGCCTATGTGTGTTTTTATATGTGAGATAGGTAATTTGAATACAGCATACCGATGGATCTTGACTCTATCCAGCTTGCCATTCTGTCTTT
>CAUYLG010047427.1:0-138396 GCA_963573385.1 Cacajao melanocephalus | reverse complement strand
ATTTTTGTTGAAATTTTTGTGTGTGTTTGTGTGATACTTTGAAAAACTGCCTCCACACATAACATTCCTAAAAAGCTAAAAAAAAAAAAAAAAAAAGGATAAACAGTTCAAGATATTGCTTACCTCTGCAAGAGAAGAAAAGGAATCAAATCAAAAAGATTTTCAAAGGGTCTTCAAAGACTTAATGGTGTTCTATTTATTATGCTGAGTGGTAGGTAGAGGAGGGTTCATTTTATATATTTTTTTTTCTTTTTTTTTTTTTTTTTTTGAGACATAGTCTCTCTGTTGCCCAGGCTGGTGCAGTGGCATGATTTGACTCACTGCAACCACTGCCTACCGAGTTCAAGCGAGTCTTTTGCCTCAACCTCCAGAGTAGCTGCAACTACTACGCCCAGCTAATTTTTTGTATTTTTAGTAGAGATAGGGTTTCACCATGTTGGTCTTGAACTCCTGACCTCAGGGGATCTGCCTGCCTCAGCCGGTCAAAGTGTTAGGGTTACAGGCGTGAGCCTCTGTGCCCAGCCCATTATATTATTCTTTATTCCTTATGTAGACAATCTACACATTCTTTGTATGTATGAAATATTTCCTAATACATTTTTAAACCCCTGAAATGTATTGATATCCCTCCCAAAAAGACATATCCACTCCATCTTCAGGTACAAATCAATAAATTAATAAATAGTAAAATGATAAAAAGAACTTGAAGACTTATAACTTGAAGTATTATCCATGATTCACCATATTTTGCACAAAAAAAAAAAAGGGGGTAATAAAGATGAGGTCCAAGTGTTTTCACAAAAGCAAGTGAGGAAATAACTTTTAGTGCCATCCTATTCTTCCCCCAGCACTTTAACCTCCCTACTGTACTGTACAAAAAAAGGCACAGACTTCCAATACAGCTGCAGTCAACATTTAGAACTGTAATGGAAACAAAATCACTTAAAAGAACACCAAAACAATGCTTTTTTTTTTTTTGAGATGGAGTCTCACTCTGCCATCCAGGCTGGAGTACAGTGGCACGATCTCAGCTCACTGCAACCTCTGCCTCCTGGGTTCAAACAATTCTCCTGCCTTAGCCTCCTGAGTAGCTGGGACTACAGGTGTGCACCACCACATCCAGCTAATTTTTGTACTTTTAGTAGAAATGGAGTTTCACTATGTTGGTTAGGCTGGTCTCAAACTCCTGACCTGAAGTGATCCAGCCATCTTGACTTCTCAAAGTGCTGGGATTATAGGCATGAGCCATCCCACCTGGCCAAAAAAAGAAACAAGTTTAAACAATTTTTAACCTCCCATAGAAATAAAAGATTATAAATTCTATATGGAAAAATATTTATTGAAACAATATTTATTGAAAATTTATTTATTTATTAATAAATAAAAATTATTTATTAAAAAATTTATTGAAGGACATTTTTTGAAACACCTGAATAACTCCATGTTTCTCAATGGAAACGCTTATTTTTTAAAGTTGTACTTTAGGTTCTGGGGTACATGTGCAGATCATGCAGGATTGTTGCATAGGCACATACACTGCAAGGTGGTTTGCTGCCTCCATCCCCCCCGTCAACTATATCTGGCAGGAAATACTCATTTTTATAAAAGGCTCACGTCTCCCCAAAAGAGTGTACAAGTTGAATAAATTGCCAAACAATATCTTCAAGGATTCCTATGGAATTTGCAAAATGGTTTCTATTTTAAATATATCTGACAGAAAAGTCAGAAGTGTCTGAAAAATAAGAAAATTGAAAGGTTCTTGAGATATTGGCTATCAAACCATTCTATAAAGTTTTGGTTATTAAAGAATGGTAGCATTGGAAACAGAATAGACAAATTGATGGGAAATAAAGAGCAAGTCTTGAAACAGACTCATAAGACATGGTAGAGGTGTCATTTCAAACCAGCAGAGACAGACTCAAATGTTCAATAAATGAAGGTTGGACCTTAAACTAATATTATGAATTAACTGCTTAGAGCTCAGCACAGTGGCTCATACCTGTAATCGCAGGACTTTGGGAGGCCAAGGCAGGAGAATCAATTAAGTCTGGGAATTCAAGACCAGCCTGAGCAACATAGTGAGATCCTATCACTCCCCCCGCCCACCAAAAAACAAATTCCAGGCATTGTGTCACATGCCTGTGGTTCCAGCTACTCAGGAGGCTGAGGTAGGAAGATCCCTTGAGCCCAAGAAGTCAAGGTTGCAGTGATCATGCCAATGATCAGTGAGTCATGATCATGCCACTGCACTTCAGCCTGGGTAACAGAGTGAGACCCTGTCTTAAAAAAAAAATACTAAACTACTCAGATCCCTAACACAACACTATATACAAAGATAAAATGCAAATGAATCAAAGTATCAATTGCAAAACATAAAATTATAAACATATTAGAAAACATATAGGAACATATCTTCACACTTAATATGCAGAAAGTTTTGCCAAGCAAGATATCAGATCCATTAGCCATAAAATAAAATAATGATGTGTTCAACTACCTACAAATTTTAAAAGTTCTGTACATTAACGACATCATTTTCTAAGTTTAATGGTGAGAGAGATTCAGGGAGAAAATATTTGTAATGTGTATGATAAATAATCCCAATTAACAAACTATAAAAAATTTTAAGAATTAATAAAAGAAAAAGAGCAACCTGGGCAGAATAACCAGGCAAAAGACACCAAAACACAATTCGCAGAAGAAATGCAAATGTTACACTTAAAAACACAAGTTCGAACAATGAGATGACATTTTAAAATGTACTGGATTGGAAAAAATCTATAAAGATTGGTAATATTACTTGTGGGTTAGGTTATGGAAGAAAGGAATCCATCACAAGCTCTTAGAGTATAGAATGGGTACCCTGTTTTGGATGGCATTGAGCGATGCCCAGTGACCCAACAGGGGGCCCTCTAATCAAGTAATCGCACAGTTAGGAATGTACCTGACCCAAATCCTCACACCATGCCCAAGACTGCACATTCAGGAACATTTCCTGCAGTATTGCTAATAATAGTTAAAGTTGGAGAAACTTAAATGTCTGTTAGAATAGAACTGGCCAAATAAATGATGGTGTATCACTCCTATGAAATATCATGCAATCATTCTTAAGATTGGTGGTTCTAAATATATGGAAGCAAAAAGAGACCAAAGGCATATTCTCAAATGCAAGATAGAGTCTCAAAACAATACATTTATTATGACCCATTTTTTCAAGTGCTATATATATATATATATATATATATGTATAAAACAAAAAACTAGAATGGTCCTCACCAACTTGTTACTCTAGCAAGAGAAATCAGATTGGGAGTGAGGTGGGGAGACGGGATCTGCAATAAAGAACTTTTAATCATCTATGTTTCTGTTGCATGAGACACTATAAAAAGATACATTAAAAATAGTCAAAGAATAGCAAGTGCAGAATTATTTTGTTTTTAAAAATTATTTAAGTTTTTAAATGCTTAAATATATTTGCAGCAATCTTTTTTTTTTTTTTGTAATGTAGTATATAGGACCATAAAATGACCATGCAATCTGAACCATGTAAATCAATCTTAATGATCAAGAGGGAGAACACACCCTAAATCTCCTCTGAGAAGGGAATGAGGACTGGGTCTTGAAGAGAAACCTACACATTTTTGTCAATATACTTCTATGTTATTGGATACTTGACAATGAGCCTTACAATTTTTAAAAGAAGAAAAACACAGGCAGAAAAAGAGAAAGTCATCTGACAATACCACTGTTTTTCTAAAGAAATATTTAAAATGTGTGTAAATGAAAACATTTCATTGGATTATGATTGAATTATCTTTATTAGATTTTTTAAATTATGAAGTAATACATGTCTGCAACAATGAAACAAGCCAAAGATGATGAAGAAAATATTACCATTTCTGGATTTGTTCTGTTTCACTGATCTATGTGAATATTTGTGTGTCAATGCCATACTGTTTTGTTAAAGCGGTTTTAAAGTTGTAATATCCCATGAGGCAAACTGCCCCCCAACATCATTCTTTTACAAGATGTTCCAGGCTATTCTCATTCTTTGTTCTTTCAGATTACCTTTAAGATATATTTATTTAAAGATATAGTATAGAGATTCCATTTAAAATCACATTTCATTTTCATTTTTATACAATTTTGACTTTCTGTTTAGGTACATGTCTCTCCAATGTTGTTTTAATTCCTTTAATAAAGTTGTATAATATTCTTCAGTAGGTGTTAGATTCTTCTTGCTAGTTTTATTCCTATGAATATTGCAGAATTTTAAATAACTAAGATGAGTAGGAGCTTTCCATTTTCATTTCTAACTAAATTTTGATGATACAGAAAGGCTATTTATTTTGTATATTTACCTTGTATCCAGCAAACTTGCTACATATTCTACTCAGTACTAAGTCTTTAATTAGGCTCTCAGGTTTTCAAGATATGCAATCAACCATGATAATTGCATATAAATATATTTTTTTCTGTTTCCAATATTTATATTTTTCAATTTAATTTTCATGTTTTATCTTAGTAATAAAAGCACACAGTTTAAAAAGTCAAATGATATGAGAAGATTTATAATTTTAAAAAGTAGTTACTTGTTACACCCACTTTTTTTGCCACACTTACTTTTTATTCTGAATCTTCAGATGCAGCCACCTTGACATATTTTAGCTATTTCTTCCAACATTTTCACAGAGCCATATTTCTAAATGACATGTTCGTATGAGCACATTTTTACATTTTTAGGTTTAGGTACTATCTGTTAACTTCTTACAATGGGAAAATAAGAATTAGCTCTCCTATACCACCCCCTCACCCACATATATATTCCCCATTCTCCTAATATGGTTTTACCACAACAAACCAATTTTTATATTCACATAATCATGGATATGTAAATATTATCTATAGCTGAGCCATGCACATAATGACCATCTTTCCTTTGCTTTACAGCTTTGCTTTTCCCTGGAAAAACTTCCCTGGAGTCTCCTTCCTTCCTTCTTTCTTCCCTTCTTTCCTTCCTTCTTTCCTTCCTTCCTTCTTTCCTTCCCCTTCCTTCCTTCCTTCTTTCCTGCCTTCTCTCTTTCTTTCTTTCCTGCCTTCCTGCCTTGTTTTCATGTGTGCGCATGTGTATTGTTGTTATTGCTTTGTTCTGCTTAGCTATTCATTAACATCTCTTCTGGATAAATTCTCGTCTCAATACATTTAAGTATACCCCATAATCTATTAATTTTGTATCTTTTTTGGAGATCTTTTTTCTGTGGTTCTCTATCTTCCCGCTACAAATGGGGTCAACTGCTCTGATAGGCAATTACATGGCTGCAATTCTGGACTTTCATTTACATCAAACTTTCAAAACATCTTCAAAACAGATTTTTGCCTTTCAACCATTTCCTGTTCACTTATTTTTCATTTTTTATGGTCTTTTTCTTTCTTGATTTACTTTCTGCAGTAGTTAGATGAGAGATGATGAGAAAGAAGTCATTCCCATTTGCTGGAAAAGTTTTCCAGTAGAGAGGAACATGAACTACTAACCCAAAATGGCAGAAGAGAAGGGGTTAACTGAAAGAGAAAAACTGTGGTCACTCAAGATAAGAAGGTACTATGTGGGAGACAGTTCCCAGATATCACACATGGGTGAGCCGGCTTTGGAGAAGGGAAAGTCTTCCCACAAGCATTAGCCAGAAGAGCTGAAAGGCAGAATCCACTTCTGGGAATTTGGCAGACTGGATTATTTGGGTCAACCCTTCTGCAGAAAACAATGACAAACGTCAGATAAAATAGGAGAGACATATATTTTGAAGCATCCACAAGCTGGCTAAATATTAGATTTAATAAAGTTGCCTTTTTGACAGTCAAAAATGGGATACTAATAATAATATCACATGTTTAAGCCTAATAGTGAGGAATTATTAGGCCAAACATGTAAGAGAAAGAGGAAGCCCCTGAGAGGAAAGAGCAATACTGGAGTTGCTTTTGCTTTCAGGGCATCTGCTGATCCAGCAAACTTTAACTTTGATTGGTTCCTGATGGTGAAGAGGACAAAGGCAAAGTGAAGAGTGTAACAGGAGAATCTCCCCACATTAAATCATGAGCCCAAAAAGCTATACCCTCAGAATAAGAATGCGTCAGTAGTAATCTTCTTCTCCCATCCAAGTGAGGGAACTAAATGAGGCACTGAGCAGAGCAGGAGAGGATGGCGATGTCCTATCAATATTTGTAACCATAAGCTGGCCTTCAGGGAGATCTGCATCCCAAATTCATATTTCTGGGATAGTCCCATATTAAACTTAAGTATGAATTTACTTTAAAGTACTCTGACCAGTAGTGACCTCAGGCAAGTTCAGAAAGAAAAAATGCAATACTGAAGGGAAGCACTTCATCCAACAAATAATTTTTCAAGGACAATGAGCATTCTACAATAAAAAATAATCAAGCCCATAAGGAAACAAGGCACCATGAGTGAGATCCAACAGAAAAAATGAAAAACAGAAACAAACCTGCAGAAAATCAGAAACTAGAATCACATGACATGGATTATAAAATAACTACACTTACCGATGTTAAAAGATTTTTGAAGCTTAAATGATCCTGCAGAGAATGGGAAACTATAAAAAGTGGCATCGCAAATTTGAAATTGAACCAAATGGAACTTCTAGGAATAAAAATAAGGAATAATCACAATTTAAAACTCAGTAAACAGGTTCAACAAAAGTAGAAAAAGCTGAAGAAAGAATCTGGGAACTGGAAGCTAGGTCAGTAGAAATCATCTAGAATGAAGCACAGAGACAAAAATAGAAAATATGAAAGAGAAGAAATATGGAATATGGAATGAGAAGACCAACATCAATTTACTCAGAGTTAGAGAAGGGGAGGAAAAGAATGGAGAAAAGTCAATATTTGAAGAGATACTGGCTAGATATTTTCAGAACTAGTGGAAGTTTGGAATATGATCCTGGGTGGTGTTCCTCACTAAATACATAATAAAATTTGTTCTGCTGTCATATAGTTGTGGATATTAGGACTTGGGGAATTTAAAATTTTATTATACCAAGATCATACCACCCCACCCTCTGAGTTAAAATCCAATATCAATGTGATAACGCATTACAAAATCAGCCCCTACTCTGGATGAGAAATGATGATTTATAGCCCAGCTGAAATGGAGTGGAGGAAGTTCTTTAGAAACACTGATATTAGGTTAGAATTCCTTTGAATCCTCCTGAAAGAACCATGAAGTTTCATTTTTAAGAATCACTATTTTGGTGAAAAAGCATAACTTCCCTGGAGGATGAAAAAGAAAATCCCACAAGGTCCTACATCAACAACCTGGGTGAAGGCGCCAGAAAAACTACATATACTCTGTCTTGTCATGAATTACAATCATTGTTCTGGGAATTTTCTTAGGAGCTTGGCATTTTTCCTTATAAACAAAACTACATATCATTCTTGAAGCTGTCTGGTAACTGGAATGCTAGCAGTTGCAGCGTCTTTTCCAGGCCAAAGAGCAGTGCCCAGTGGTCCCAAAGGGCAACAAGGAGTCTAGGTTTCAGTTTTCATTCCCCATTGGAGCTGCCTCATTCAGGACACACATGGAGACAGCCAGCTCACATGGACATCAGAGGATTTCCTCCTCTACTCCACAGCCCTGTACTCTTCTCTGCCTAGAGATATCACAGGTCAAGGGCCAAGACTTCTGAGGGCCTACTGGTATGGACTAAGTTCCTTGAGACTCCTAGCTCAAGTACCCATGGCTGGTACAGTACGTTCCTTGTTTGCAAGTTAATCCTGTGATGAAGTTTATAAGACAAAGTTTGATGACCTCTTGGATAAAGGGATGCAGGCTCACAGTTTAAATAAACTGAACGATAAAGGCAAAGAAAGAATCATTGGCAAGCTTCCCAGTCATCTTTCTTCTAGTTTATCTCCCTCCTTTCCTTCCTTCCTTGCTTGCTTCCTTTCTGTTAGTAATATCAGGGTAGTTTTTCTCTCTATTATCTAGCCTTGATTCCCCACCACGCCTTGAGCAGAGCCCCTGATTCCTTTAGAGATTGATCAGGGAACCACACACACTTCTGTCTCACAACACCTCTACTGGTGGTGGTGCTGGGCTTTTTCATGTGAATACGAGACTGATCCCTGTAGGACTGACAGGAGGTGGCCTGCAGGTCTTCTCAGCTCCCTTGAGAGTCTGCGCTCATTGGAGTCTAGGTTCTCTCCTTCTCCAGTGCCTCCACCTAGCTGCTCCTCACACTCTTCTTCACTCATAAACCTTCAGTCACTCCCCATTGTCTCCAGCCTCAAGACTAACCTTGCTTGGCTTTCAAGGCCTTCCTCAGTCTGATCCCAGTAACAGTCCCCAGCTGATCTCCGGCTCTCATTTGCTCTAGTGGTTCTCAACCCGGGGTGCCCTAGAGGGTGTTTGGAAACGCGCACAAGCATTTTCATTGTCGTTAGGATGGGGGTGGCACTTCTTGGGCAGGGTCCAAGCATGAGAATTGCCCTCAAATGCCTGGAACAGTCCCACACACTGAACAATTGTCCCATCCCGATGCCAGTAGTGCCCCTGTTGAGAAACGCTGCTTGATTCCAGCCAAACTTGTTCACTCTCTGTCCCTCGAACCAGTTATGCATGTTTGTCACTACTGGCCCAACCCTCTTGGAATTTCCCTCTTTTCTTCTCTGCTTCTCCGAGTTCTACCCACTAAGAAGGTACTCATTTTGAAGCTATGGCTTGGTTGGACACCCAGCTGAAGCCATTCCCTCTAAACTTTCAAAGCCACGATTATCACTAAGAGGCTGACCAGCTCATGGGAAGTACGTGGACACTGGAGCTGCACAGCCCCAGGTCTGAGCCTCATTCTGCCACTTTACCCACGTGGCCTGAGGAGAGCCACTTCCTCTTGCTAAGTCTACTTTCCTCATCTCTAAAGTAGAGATGGTAACAGCACCTGTCTTAGAATTTTCTATGAGGATCAAATGCTGCACCATAGGGTAAAGTGCCCAGCGCCTCCTGGCATGTGGTAGGAACTCCTTTAATGCCATATATATTCCTTACAAGACGGCGTGCTTATTCACTAAATTCTTGTAGAGTTGATATCCACCCCTAAGACTACCTACAAAGTTGACGCATGAAGTCCCATCATGCTAGACATACTGGGTAGGCAGAGATTCATTTTCCTGCAGCCACGGAATGTGTCTTAGTGCAGGAGCCACTTAGAAGCCACAAAGGAAAAGGGGCCCCCACGGGGTAACACCTTCAGAATCCTATCTTTTCACTATGCTGAAGCATATGCTTAATGAAACCCACTGCGTGAGGTCCATATAAAGCCCGAAGAAGAGCTAAGAGGAGAACCCAGGCTCCATCAATCTTACTGAGGGCAGTGACTGCCCATAAGAAATGGAAGTCAGAGAATGGCAGTGAAATGCTGCTCCCTGAAATGGAACGCCACTGCCATGCCACTTCCAGCATCTCTCAGCTGCTCTCTCCTCCCTCTGGTTCTGTGCTCCTAAAACTCTGTTACCTTGGAGTCTTCCTAACTTGGCTTTGCTCTGTGGCCTGAGAAAAGGCATTGACCCTTAGTGAAGGAATCGCTTCACTGCATTTATCCAGTGACGTGAGGTTTCACAGATACCCAGGAATGAGGGCAAAAGCCAGGCCAGCCCAGGCTCACTGGCCTGAGCCCAAAGCCCAAGTCCCTACTCTCTTTGAACTGGCTCGTAGCAAGCATGAAGGCCTAGCTGATGAAAATGTGACTTGCTTGGTAACCCTTAAGAAATGAAAGTTGAGAAAATCTTAGGAATGACTAAGAGTGATCTTGTAAGCCAGGGACTTTCAAGTGCCTCCTTGACTATTTCCTACTTTTAAGGTTAGCAACATTCCAGAAGTCTAAGAAGATGCATAGAGAGTATTCCAAACTCCTTAGATAAAGAATTCAGATGCAAGGCACTGAATTTGCTGGCGTTTGAAGACAAAGAAGTGTCAAAACCAAACTCAAGACAATATATTAAGGGAACGGATGGGACTGTCTGGTGGGAGTGAAGGAGCCGTGGACAGAAGGGAGAAGGACTGAACCTGAGCCTGGCTCTTTCACTAAATAACCAAAGACTTCTGGTCACCTCACACAGCGTCTCTGAGTGTCTGCCTCATTATTCCATGAGAACATTGGCCTGTAAAGACTACAGATGCTCCCTGACTTATGATGGCGTTGTGTCCTAATGCACCCTTCATAAGTTGAAAATACCGTAAGTCAAAAAAGCATTTAATACACCTAACCTACCAAACATTATAGCTTTGCCTAGCTGACCTTAAACAGGCTCAGAACATTGACATTCATCTACAGTTGGGCAAAATCATCTAACACAAAGCCTATTTTATAATAAGGTGTTGAATACCTTATGCAGTTTATTGAATACTGTGCTGAAGTACAGTTTCTAGTCAATGTGTATACCTTTCACACCACTGTGAAGTTGATAAACCCTAAGTCAACCCATCATAAAATCTGTACGTCTATGTGATGAGCCAGTTAAACATCCAATGGACTTTTACCCACGGGATTGATAAGTGGCTAAAATGATCGTGTTGGTTGATTCTTTGTCCACTGGCTCTTTCCACAGAAGACATCCCCCTCACATGATGAACTACAGAGGCACCTGAGGATGTCCAGCTCTCTTGGGTCACCCCAGATCCACCTGGTGCTACGTTCCTGGCCCTGGGCCCTGGCGCCAAGCTCTGCTCTTAACACTGGTCATCTGTTAGTTAACCCCTTGGACCTTCCCTTCTTCATGTCTCCACGGGCTTGCTCCCAGACCCCAGGGCAGGGCTAGTTCCATGAGGGATCTGCACTGGGGGTCGGTTATACCTGTGCCGAAAAGCCAGAGCCAAGAAGCTGCACTGTCCTTTGCTCCCCACTGCGCTGGGTAGCACCTGTTGTATAGTCAGAGCACCAGGGTGAGAATGGACAAGGGCCAACGTGGACTCCTGTTCTCGGGGAATGTGGCTGTCACTGTCCTGAGCAGGCAAGTCAGAGAGGAGCTGGAACAGAGGCCTGATTGGGTTCCTTGCACTGTTGGCACACCTCTCAATACAGGTCTCAACAGGAGCTCTGGACTGACAGCCACAATTACTTATACCCCTGGGTAAAAGCGTCCAAAAGAGAAAGGCTGGAGAGGACCTCCCTGGCCAATGACAAACACAGGGTCCATCTCCAGGAGCTGGAGAAGCCCAGGCTTCAAAATGGAGAAACGTGTGCCTGTCTCAAACTTACGTCTGGCCAATGTAGGCACATGTGTCCCTGCCAGGGGCCAGCTGGAAGCTTCCTGGAGCTCCTTATGCTTCTGGCCTCTTCAACTCACAGACTGTACAGCAGGGCAAAACCCTTAACAAGCTGGAACATAATCAAAACTCTAAATGCACTAGATCATTTCTACAGTAAAACAAATTCACATCAAGAACATACTAAAAGAACAGTAACAATAGCCATATCCACAAACAAGTCTTAGCCTTGTCACCAGCGAGGAAGAAACCTTAGAGGCCATTAGTGCCCCCAGGAACCATCCAACCATCCAACAAAAGAATCAGTGCTGGAGGCGATCGCTGTTTCCCAAGGCAGAGAGCAAACACATGCCTCGTGCCTTGTCAGTGACGACGCAAATGGAAACTCTTCTGCGTCAATCCTCAGTGAATTCGATGATTTTATTAATTGATTCTTGAGTATCCAGGGCCCTCCTTAAACATTCTGGTTAAATGACATTTGTAAGATACACAGAGGATTCACACACCCTACATCTTGACAAAATTACGCACTTCATATTCTTTGTGGAAATGAGATCGAGAACAAAATAAAATATAAAAATCTTAAAATCCACAAAACAAGGAGGAAAAGAGAAGGGGATGAGGGGACAAACAAAAAGAAAAAAGGTCACTTGCACAACCCTTTAGAGGCCTGGGAAGTGAAGCATATCCTGAAGTCATGGCACTGGCCGCCCTCCAAAATTTGAGAGGCACCGCAAGGCATCTGGAAGAAAGCACCACTTGGCTGGGAAAAGTGGTACCAAGGGAGGCTTTCAGGCCAGGAATTATAAGGAAAGTAACAATAATGTTAATCAAGTGCCTAGAATTGGCTTCACCCCGTCTTTCTCTGCAACCATTGGCAAAGTATATCTTTCCATTTATTTGTACAATTGACCAAAATTCCTTCTACCTTAGAACACGTTAACCTGATCTACTTGTTCTTAAGGTTCAGATCACAGATTCCTTTGAGAATCCAATAAAGTTATGTACCCTTTCCACAAAATAATGATTGTTGGCACACAATTTTCAATGAATTAGGAAAGACCCTGAAGCCAACACACAGACCCTGGTTTGAAACTCCTGTGCAGAAGTGGGCTCCATTTGTGACCCATGGACCAAGGGTAGGTGCAGGTTCATTTCCCAAGTTTCAATGTCTTGGGCCAATCATCTGTGGGAGGTGATGGGATCATTCTAATCACAAGAGAAAGGTACCTTAGTGCCTCCCAAGTTTGCCCTGGGAATTCAGCATCCTCACTGCTTATTGTGAAGGCATCCATCCAAGCTGGCCAGGGCCCTTTCTCCCAGGAGCTTTCAGGCATTTACGAAACACCAATTGGCACAACTCTTATAGGCAGGTATGAGACAGGACAACCTAACAGTATGCAAATGAGGGACTGTCTCCATTGGGTGTGTGTGTGTGTGTGCGCGTGTGTGCGTGTGTGCATGTGTGCACCTGGGAATCTCAGGCCATTATTAACTGATTCTTGAGTATCGAGGGCCCTCCTTAAAGATTCTGGTGAAATGACATTTGCAAGATACACAGAGGATTCACACACCCTGCATCTTGACAAAATCAGACACTTCATATTCTTTGTGGAAATGAGATTGAGAACAAAATAAAATATACAAATCTTTTAAAATCAAATGAGGAAAAGAGAAGGGGATGAGGGGACACACAAAAAGAAAAAAGGTCACTTGCACAGCTGGGAAGTCAGGCTTGCTGGGGCTCAGACCCAAGTAGCCCGGTCTTGATGCTCTGAGCCAAAGAGCACAGCAGGGACTGTGCCTGGGGACAGGGTCCTCGCAGCAGCAGGGCAGCACGTTTGGCCCATAGCAATGACGGAGCTATGGCCCTGGGGTCCTGGATGGCACACCACCCCCACTGTCAACTAGGAAGGGTCTGGAGTCAAGCTTTGGCTGCCTCTTCTTTACACCTTGTTTGGGGGGTTGCTTTATTTATTTTGAGGGCAAATTACTATCACTATTAGAGAGCCCCTCACCCCTCGCCTGGGCCAGGGCTCTCCCTCATTTCTCATTTCCCCATGCTCTCTCTCTTTGTCTCTCTCTCCCCCAGATGCTCCCACCCATGCAGCTGATATGACACAGCTCAGCAGAGTGATTTAACCCTGGAATCATTCCTGTCTAACACTCTGACTTGGGGAAAACCTGGAAGTTTGTGCATAACAGAGCTGCCTTCCTCACTCAGCGTCAGCATTTAGAGGCTGCACCTCTCACTCTTCCCGGAATTTGCTCTTCTTGTTCTTGTAATCCTGGGCTGAGTGATGTCATGCCTCCCTGTCCTCTGCTTCCGGCAAGAATTTTTTTTCTTTGGCTGGCCACATGAAAGCATTCGATCCATTAGAAGGCTCCCCCTTTTCCCCCTTCCATTTCTCTCTTTCCATCACCCTTTCAGTCCGTCCTGAGAGTTTCTGAATAAAGCCGGAGGAGTGCATTCCTGCCTTTGACTCACACCGCTCCAGTTGAAAGTTCACTGAATTCCCTCATGCACCAAGAAGCTTTACATTGAGTATCTCTGAGAAACTCTTACTCACTTGATTACAACATTGCTAAACTTTTGGCAGAACACATGTTTACCCACTTAATTATCATTACTAGGTTTTGCTCCCACTTGGATTTCTGGTTTTACATATTATATCATTTTTGGCTGAGCGAACATGTGTGGGGAGTGGTATGTAGGAGGAGAAAGATATAATTGATCACGCTGTGCCCTTAATCTTTTCTCCTAAGGATAACTATCTAGGAGCAATACATGTCACTAACCAAATATTCCTCTCTTTAAATCACTTTTCTTTTGTTTTCAGAAAAAGTCCCTTCCACTGGTCCTCCCCTCACTGGGTCTTACTCATGCCTCAATCACTTCCTACTGGGGTTATAGACGGTTTTTGTTTCACAACATCTAACATGATGCCTTTTGAATGAATATCCAAGGAGCCAAACAGACACAGAAAGATTGATTCTAGGGTCTGGAAGATAAAATATTAGTCATTTGCTTTCCTCACTTGTGAAACACACTGAAGAATTAAAATTCAAATCACTCATCTGGATTTCCAAGGTTTTCATCATCCCAATCAATCTCGTAATTCAAATCCAGAATCGACTTCACCTATTCACATATGCCTTTGGTGGATTTTTGGGTGACCATTTGCAAGCCACTGGCCAGGAAAGACAATAAGGGATGACCCTCTTTGAGAACCCCACAGGTCACTTGCCCATGAGCCCAGCTGTCTCCAGGAGAGGGCTGAGGAGCTAGTGCCAAGGACACACTGACCTCTGGGGTGCCCTGGCCTGAAAGGACCCCCACATTTGACTCTGCTCTAACTACCCATCTCCTGACACCCCCTGTCACTCTTTTGTTCCCTACTGCTCCCCACCAGGGCTCCTGGCTCTAAGTCCACTCTTGAAGACCAAGGCACCAGCTCAGAAGGCAAGGTCCGAGAACATCTCGTGTGCAAGGAACCACGCTCTGGCCCAGCCTCTGCTCATGTGTGCAGCTGACATATCTTCCCATGACTGGGAACTGCGAGCTCACCCTTGTCTTTGTCCTCCAGCAGGTGGCCCTCAGGGAGCAGCCTTTTCTCACAGTCGCCTGCTTCCCTCGAGCCCTTGGCCCCGCTACCGCAGAGAAGGCTCTGTGCTCACCAAAAATGTGTGCTCACCTCCGACTGTGGGGTGGCACATGGGAGACAGCCCTGTCCAGCAACAGCCCTGCCAGGGATGACATTTCCCCCTTTTTATGCCTCCAGGTGAGGCCAAGCGACTAGTTATTGTCAGAGGAATGTCGGCAGATGCGCTGAGTGTCGCTTCTGAGGCAGATGTGACTGAGCCTTCCCTCCACTCACCAGCTGGAGAAGGTGCAAGTCTGGGGCCCTGGGGGATGGCAAAGACACAAGATGGAGAGATCTAGGCCTCTATGGATGGGTTGCCATTGCCCAGGCCCATCTGCCTCAGACTGCTGTTCCTAGAGTGGAACACAAAGGCCTTTGCATCAAGACGCTGAGATGCAGCAGGTATCTGTTCCAGCAGCCAGTGTCCCCTCACTCTCCAATGGCCATCTTCACCCTCCCCCTCTGGAGCTGTGGGGTTCCTAGCAGAGCTCTCTGGGTATGGCCGCCCGTCCTGAGCCTGCCACCTCCCAAGAGGCTAATTTCCCCACAACAGTTGAGACCAGCATCCTGAGGGCCAGCAGCAGGGGCAGTTTCCAACCTCCAAGTCTTTTTAATTAATTAACTTATTTATTTATTTATTTATTTATTTATTTATTTGTTGAGAAGGAGTCTTGCTCTGTCGCCCAGGCTGGAATGCAGTGGCACAATCTCGGCTCACTGCAACCTCCACCTCCCGGGTTGAAGCGATTTTCTTGCCTCAGCCTCCCAAGTAGCTGCGATTACAGGCCCGCACCACCAAAACCTGGCTAATTTTTGTATTTTTAGTAGAGACGGGGTTTTGCCATGTTGGTCAGGCTAGTCTCAAACTCCTGACCTCAGATGATCTACCTGCCTCAGCCTCCCAAAGTGCTGGGATAGCACGTGTGAGCCACTGCACCCAGCCTCCAAGTCTTTTGTCATGATGACTTCTGTCCCTTCAGGGGACGTCCAGCAGGTGCTGCCCAGGCTGCTGTGAGGGGGACGAGGGCTTACTCCCCAGTAGGCGTGAGGGGAGGCTATACCAGGGTCAGCTCCCCCAGGATGCAAATCTGCACCCAGACTCCACAAGGAGCGTAGCCTGTCTCTCTCAGTTCTTGGCCTGCTAAACAGGAGAATGACACTTCCCTGCAGGGTGGTCAGGAAGCTTTAAAAGGATAAGACACCTCTAACATGGCTGGCGCAAGGGCTCAGGAAACATTAGCTTTCTTCCGCTCTCCTTTCTGAGTAGGAAACTGTGAAGCTAAAAATCATTTAGAGAGGCAAAGAGGGAAAACCCCCAAAAACCCCAAGACAGGCAAACTAGACAGGGTACAGTCACTTCCGGCTATGCCCTTCCCAGTTGGGGCTGAGCTGTACCTGCCTTCCAGCATTCCAGGGAGGTGCCGTCCGGGCCAGGGGTCCACAGTGGCCATCCCAGGCCCACTGTGACCCGAGCCCCAGAACACACCACAGCAGCATACAGGGTGCTACTGGGACCCCCTTCCCACCACATCTAGGACCGGCTGGTGGCAGGAAAGAAGCTGCTTCCAGAGCTCTTTAAAAAGCCAAAAAGTAACAGACGCCGGTGAGGTTGCTGAGAAAAGGGAACGCTTACACACTGCTGACGGGAGTATAAGTTAGTTCAGCCAGTGTGGAAGACAGTGTGGCGATTCCTCAAAGAGCTAAAAACAGAATTACCATTCGACCCAGCAATCCTATTACTAGCTGTATACCCAAAGGAATGTAAATCGTTCTACCATAAAGACACATGCATGCATATGTTCATTGCAGCTCTATTCACAATAGCTAAGACATGGAATCAACCTACATGCCCATCAATGACAGACTGGGTAAAGAAAATGTGGCACATATACACCATGAAATACCATGTAGCCATAAAAAACAACAAGATCATGTCCTTTGCAGAGACATGGATGGAGCTAGAGGCCATCATCGTTAGCAAACTAACACAGGAACAGAAAACGGAATACCACATGTTCTCACTTACAAGTGGGAGCTAAATGATGAGAACACATGGACACCAAGAGGGGAACAGCAGACACTGGCGCCTTCTTGAGGGTGGAGGCTGGGAGGAGGGAGAAGAGCAGAAAAAAATAGCTACAGGGTACTAGGCTTAGTACTCGGGGACCTAATAATCTATACAACAAATCTCATGACACAAGTTTACCTGCACATGTACCCCCGAACAAACCTGGACATGTATCCCTGACCCTAAAATTTAAATAAACCTGCACATGTACTCCTGAACCTAAAATAACAGTTTTTTTAAATCATCCCTAGCTATATGAACTTAAATGAATGAATGAACAAATGAAACAGCCCCTGGGGTGTGCAGCCACCTCCCCCTATCTCGGATGGAGAATCAGTACTATCCCGTTGATCTTGTCTTGACGTAGATGCAGCCCAGGGTGCACTCTAGAAAGCCCACAGCTACTTTCCAGCCAGATGCCTGGCAACACGGGAGCATAAGGTTGTTCTCCTGGAGTGATTCCAGCTCCCCCATTCTCCAGGGCCTGCCTTGCCCTCCATGTCTCTTTCAGCACCTGGGCATCCCTATCCTGGTGTCCTAGGAAGTGCACCTCATGTCCTGCATTCCATCAGAGCATCTGCTGGAACCGCAGCACGGGAGTTTGCTTGTCATCAGTGGTCTTTTTGAGGCTCTGGCCTTCATCTCAATCCATCCATGAGCACATGGTCGCTGGACGTGGTTTTCCTTAACCCTGCTTCTGCAGGAGATCAGCTGTCAAGGAAAGTCTATCAAGACACCAAATCCCACGGGATGTGTCCCATGACCCTGAAGAGGAATTCAGAGCCTCTCATTGCAAACGGAATCAGATACCGAAGGATGATATTCATCCTCTATCCTTCCCTAAGGCCTAAGAGTTTCTAAATGTCAGCCAGGACAGACTCCGCTGGGGGAAAACACAGTACCTTGTTTAAAGCCCTGGAGATCATAAGTGGAATTACATTTTTTTAATATGCAGGAGTTCGTGGCGAGCTCAGGATGGCCACTGCCCCTCCCTTCTCAGGAGGCCCAGCAGTAAGGAGGAGATGAAGAAGTCACCTCCAGGTGCTTCCTCGAGGAAGCTCTTTCCTGCTCCTGTGGCCAAGACCTGAGAGCCCTCCAAGGGCAGCTTCCAACATAAAAAGGGAGATGACGACTTCAAAATGTAGGGGCAAAACATCTGCTCTCTGGAATGACGAGCCCAGATTCTCTTCCAGACCCACAGGACAAAATCATGGGTACTTTTAGAGGATGGATAGAGAAAACCCTTCCTTTCTTCTCCACAGATGGAGCTACTGTCACTAGCACCTCAGCACCTCCAAAAAGGCCCATGTGCCAGCCAGGCCTCCAGAATTAGAGGCGCAATTCATATTTTTAGCAAGAGGAAGGGAGAGGAAAGCGTGTGTAGATGATAGCTCTGCATGGCAGAGGTGGAGACAAAATGGGCTATCAGAAATAGAACCAGGAGACCCACCCCACCAGGGACTCTTACTGGCCTTGGAGCCCACAAGTAAAGCCTCAACACCAGCAAAGTCCACAGGAAACCACCCCCTGCCTGCTCAGATGGCCCTCAAGTCACTTTGATGTTTAGAGAAGACTCTGTTAGAGTCCACGACAAAGGAGCCTGTGAAGAAATAAGATTTGGAGCGTTTGTCTACTGCAGTATTTGGACTGGATACACCAATTGCCTCTAGAGTTACAGACCCAGCCCTGCATTAAAATATCCTTTCATGTCTGATGGCAAAATGCTAGCAAGTGTTTAAAGCATCCTTGAATTGTGGATGCTGCAAAACCATCAGACTTCAGAGTTTTTTGATAGAGGCAGTTCAACAACATTGAAACCACCTTCGCAAAAACTGTAACAGTGAGAAAATGACGGTAAAAAAGTTCGGACCTAACCAACTCCATCTTGCCTTTCACCTCCAAACTGCCCTTGGTCATTCCTGAGTGTGGACTAAGCTCACTTTAGGAGACATTTAGTCTATAACTTAAATGATAACAACACTCTCCCCAAACTAAACTGCCTCTGTAAAACTAATGAAAGGCCAGTGGGTTAGACGGCTTAGAGGAGCCTGAATTCACAGATAAAACTATTACCAGCCATTACTCTGGAGATGACAGGTTTGCAACATCCCCAATTACTCCTGTAAATTACATCATGATTGTAGAGCCTAAGACCGGCCTTTTGAGATGTGTTTTCCGACTTCTGCATTTCTGTTTTGTTTTTTGAAATGGACTCTCGCTCTGTCACCTAGGCTAGAGTGTAGTGGCATGATCTCGGCTCACTGCAACTCGCCTCCTGGGTTCAAGCAATTCTCCTGCCTCAGCTTCCCAAGTAGCTGGGACTACAGGCACCCACCACCATGGCTGGCTATTTTTTGGATTTTTAGTAGAGATAGAGTTTCACCATGTTGGCCAGGCTGGTCTTGAACTCCTGACCTTGTGATCCATCTGCCTTGGCCTCCCAAAGTACTGGGATTACAGGCATGAGCCACCACACCTGGCAGACTTTTGCATTTCTGCCTACTGGTTGACCCCACCAGGACCACCGACTTCTGTGCCTCCCCCTCCAGAAGCAGACTCAGTACACAAGGACCATTTTCCATACCCTCATCCCCAACCAAACAGCAACACCCATTCCCTAGCCAAGGAGAGATTAGTTGGGCCCACAGGACCACAAGAAGCTTTTGTTTCGCTGGGTGCAGTGGCTCATGCCTGTAATCCCAGCACTTTGGAAGGCTGAGGCGGGTGGATCACTTGAGGTCAGGAGTTCGAGACCAGCCTGGCCAACATGGTGAAACTCCGTCTCTACTAAAAATACAAAAATTAGCCAAGTGTGGTGGTGGCATGCCGTAATCCCAGCTGCTCTGGAGGCTGAGACGGGAGAATCACTTGAACCCAGGATGTAGAGATTGTAGTCAACAGAGATCATTACGCCACTGAGCTCCAGCCTGGGTGACAGAGTGAGACTCCATCTCAAAAAAAAAAAAAAAATCTTAAAAAAAAAACAAAAAGCTTTAATTTCACCCCAGGGGCAATATCAGGACACAAACATGACCTGAAAATGGCTGACAGGTGAGTCTGAGTCAGCTACCATATATTATAAACTATAAGATGCCATCAATTTTAAGCCACAACCTATGTCAGAAATGTTAAAATGTGAAAAACTGTAAATATTAGAATATGAGAGATGGAAGGCCAACCCATGGAGTGAAGAAAAAATCATATCAACTCAAAGCAACCCATGCACCAGAGGAGTGAGGCAGTCCCACCTGGGGAATGCAGTGGGCCTATAGTCCCAGCTACTTGGGAGGCTGAGACAGGAGGATTGCTTGAACCCAGGAGGTGGAGGCTACAGTGAGAGGGGCTGGGATAGGAGGTTGCAAATAGCACCACTTTGCTGGGACAATCGTGTGCTCCTATGTGTCCTAGTCTTAGCAATTTTGCCCAGGCCAAACAGATAAAAGGAAGCCTCAAGGCCTAACTTAAAAAAATATATGAAGAAAAGGAAAGGCTTGAACACTGTTGGTAAATCAGCACAGCCATTATGGAAAACTGTATGGAGGGTCCTCAGAAAACCAAAAATAGTACTACCATAGATCCAGCAATCTCACTTCTGGGGATTTAGCCAAAATATTTGAGTTCAGTATGTGAAAGAGGTATCTGCACTCCCACGTTCACTGTGGCAGATATGGAATCAACCTCAGAGTCCATCAACAGATGAATGGATAGAGGAAACATGATACATATGCACAATGGAGCGCTATTGGCTTTAAAAAGAAGGAAATTCTGCCATTTGCAGCCACATGGATAGAACTGGAGAACACTATGCTAAGTGAAATAAGCCAGGCACAGAAAGACAAATACCACACATTCTCACTTATATGTGGAATCAAAAACAAGCAGATGGCTGGGCACGGTGGTTGATGCCTGTAATCTCAGCACTTTGGGAGGCTGAGATGGGAGGATCCCTGGAGAGTTAGAGACCATCCCTGGCAACACAGTGATACCCCCATCTCTACAAAAGATTTTTTAAAATTATCCAGGTGTGGTGGCACAGGCCTATAGTCCCAGCCACCCAGGAGGCTGAGGCAGGAGGATTGCTTGAGCCTGAAAGATCAAAACTGCAGTGGGCCACATTCATGCCACTGCGCTCCAGTCTGGGTGACAGTGTGAGGCCTTGTTTCAAAAAACGGGAAAGGGAGGGGGGAAGGAGGGAGGGAAGGGAGCAGAGAATAGAATGGCGGTTACCAGAGTCAGGGGATGGGGAAAAGTGGAAGCGAATGGTCAAAGGGTACAGGGCCTCAATTAGAAACAAGCAGGAATTTTATTTTCCTTGGAGATACAGTGTACATCCTAATAAAATAGTAAATAATAATGTATCGTACATTTTAACATCACTAAGAGAGTAAACTTCAAGTGTTCTTACCACAAAAAAAAGTGAAAACTTTTGAGGTGATATGTTAATGAGCTTGGTATAATTTTTTCACATTGTATTCATAAATCAAAACACCACTGTACTCCATAAACATATACAACTACAATTTATCAATCTATAACTTAAAAAAGAGGCCGGGCGCAGTGGCTCACGCCTGTAATAGCAGCACTTTGGGAGGCTGAGGTGGGCAGATCATGAGGTCAGGAGATCAAGACCATCCTGGCCAACATGGTGAAACCCCGTCTCTACTAAAAACACAAAAATTATCCAGGTGTGGTGGCGCACGCCTCTAGTCCCAGCTTCTTGGGAGGCTGAGACTGGAGGATCACTTGAACCCAAGAGGTGAAGGTTACAGTGAGTTGAGATCACACCACTGCACTCCAGCCTGGGCAACAGAGCAAGACTCCGTCTCAAAAGAAAAAAAAAAAAGTACAAAAAAGCGTTCCCTAAGTGGGTCATGGAGATGAAAAGAACAAGCCATGCTTTTCAGAGGGGGCACATTTGGGCCAATCTCATGCATATGAGGCTCCCACCTACACAACCCCAAACTCAACAGCAGCCCCCAAACTGCCCCCTGCTCTGTCTCCCCACCTCTAATGAGGCAGTGGCTGTCCTGCCCTCTGCCAGATGGTCAGCATTCACACACTACATTTCCTGATTTACATTTTACCATCTTTTTAACATTTCTGAATTCATGATGCCTTTTACAATCAATGCGTATATTAAGACGGTGGCATTTTTCCCTTCTGAAAAGCTGTTACTAGCCTGATGGTGCATCTTACAATGATGGTACAATCTAGATGGCTCTAGATTGTACTGAATACTTCGATGCTACAGTATTCAGTAATCCCCATGCCCATCAGATCATGCTGTAGCGACTGTGACTCATTAAAACATACACACACAGAGACACATAGACACACACACACACACACACAAAGGACACGAGCTTTTTTTTTTTTTCATAAACACTGCTGTCTCCAACTGGTCTCCGCCTTTCGCAAATGTGCACAGATAACCACTAATAAACAAATTCCAAGCTCTATTGGGTAATTCCTCTTAAAAAGCAAAAAAAAAATGGGGGAGTCGGGTGATTACAGGAATTAGTCACGAGTATTTTAGGGAGTGCTTTTTGCCTCCATCTGTAACAGTATGGATTTTGCAGTGGGGTGGGGTGGGGTGGGAGAAATAACCCTAGCAAAGCAGAAGCTGAGCAATTTGGCTGGATGCAGCTTGCTTAACTTGCTGGCTGTCATCTGCCAGTGCCTGCTGACACCCATCATCTGGGTCCTCTTCACAGGAGCCCTGTGCCTACTGTCCAGATGTGGAAACTAAGTCTCTGGGAGTGAGGTGGCTTACACATCACCATGCAGCACAGAGGTGCGCAGTCAGGACTTGAACACAGGTACATCTAATTCCCCACACCCACAAAGATTCACAGAAAGAGGCGTGGTGCCAGGGTTCTTTAACCCAAGATGCAAATGAGCTTTCCTTAAGTTCTCCCCAGTGGAACCCGAGTGCAGAGTTCACCTCCCTGCTACCCAGCACTGCCATTTCCATGTTGAAGAAGAATCGCTGGGTGGAGATTAGTTCATAAAACGTTTGTTCCTGTCTCTGCTCTCTAAGCTGCGCTGGAAACGCCTCTTTAACAACAGAGGCATCAGCAGGGCTCACCCCTTTCTGGTGGCTTCCAGATACTAAAACAGTAGGGTTACCTCCTGCCATGCTTACCTGGCACCTCTCAGAAGTCTTGCGGGCTAGGTGGGGCTTACTTTCCAATACCTCAAGCCTTTCAATTGCAGGTGTGGGCCATAGTGCCAGAGCCCAGCCTGGGGCTCTGGGGAAAGGGTCCTGAACAGCCAGTGTATTAACGGGGCTGGATCGAGGCAGCCAGGAGCAGTGCCCATGGCTTCCCAACAATAGTGTAAACACCCCATCTCTCCCCATCTCCTCTTCTCTCCCTGAAGCGATTTGCACGTATACCCAGTGCTCCCAGCACTGCGTTCCTGTGATTCACAGCCTCATGCCACTTAGATGAGCATGCTTTGAAAGGTGAGCCCTCACCCTTCTGGTCTTAATCAAGTATCCAAGGACCAGGTGGAGGTTGACTGCACCGAGCAGGCCATGGCTATGTGGAGCCAAGTACGATGACTCTCATGGGCAGAATTGCATTCCCAACTAAAATTCGTAGGTTGAATCCTCAGCCCGAGCACTGCAGACTGTAGTTTTACTAGGGAATAGAGTCTTTGCAGACTGCACTAAAATGAGGTCATTAGGGTGGGCCCTAATCTAATTAGACTGGTGTCCTTATAACAAGGAGAGATATGCACGGGGAGACTGCCACATGGACACGAAGGCACAGATCGGGATGAGTCTTCAACAAGCCAAGGGACCCCGAAGATTGCCAGAAAACCCTCAGAAGTTAGAGAGAGGCCTGGAGCAGAGTTTCCCTCTCAGCCCTCAGTAGCAACCCATCCTGCCAGCACCTTGAGTTTGGTCTTTCAGCCTCCAGAACTGGGAGATGATACATTTCTGCTGTTTAAGTCCCCAGGTTGCGGCACTGTAACAACCCTCGCAAACTAATACAGCGACCAAACACCCTGGAATCTCCAGGAAAGTGACAATTCCAAATGTGTAAACCTCAGTCCTCATAAGCTGTCAGAATGTCCCAGAAATTCACATTTCAGCTACAAAATACCCTCTTCCAAGCTGCCTACTAAATCCCCAAACAGCATAAAAGCTCATAGAGAGATCATAAATCTTGATTCAGGATTCAGAAAATGAGGCGCCAAAGGTGTTGGTTGAACCGTCTACAAAAGCCTGCTTCATTCAGGACTCATTTTACCCAGGGGGAAGCAGCCAGGTTTTCTCCCGCTCCCCAGACTCCTGTGATGGTGGTGGGGGCTGGACCCACCACCATCGTAAGGCAAGGCATATTCCTGCCAGGACTCAGCCCAGCCGTCTCTCGCAGAAAGCTTTAAGCCCTTCAGAAGTGAGCCAGGTGCTGCTCCTGCGCTGGGAGCGCTGTCCATCCCTTGGTGCCCTAGGAGCCGCCCCTAGGAGAACGGCCCCATCTGACACCCACGTGCAGGCGAACTCCTTCAGACGTGGGCATGAGCTTCCACCCATGGCCGCATCACTCCCTGTCTCAGCTCAAACATATATATCAAGCTTGCTGGTTGTTACGGCGTCACAGTAACTAGATTTTCTGGGGGATGGGGAGGATGGGTGGGAAGATACATCCAGAAAATGAAATGAAATGAAACGTTACCTCTTATTCACCAAGAAGTTTTTCAAGCCGAAGACCGTGGTGCTTTTCGTTGATTGGTATTGCTTGAATTAGATTTGGAAGCTGGGCTCTCCGACAGTTACCCAGCCCTTCTCTGGACCGGCTGACGAGGAACCAAACACGCCTGTCAGCCCGTGCAATGCCCGCGAGTCAGCCAGAAGCCCTGGAGTCCGTGGTCTGACTGGAGAAAGCGATTCACAGTGGAATGTGCCGAGGTGGGCTTCCAGCAAAACCCAACCCACCGTGGCTAGTGCCCCGAGACACGTCACCTGGGCTCTGGGTGAATGGCTTAAGGATGTCACAGTAAAGCCAGCCAAGGGATCAGTTCGATTCCAACCGGTATGCTCCGTCTGCAGCGGAGGCCCCTGAGAGTTCCTAGAGACAGACATGTGGCTACCGTCCCTCCCACCACTTCGTCGCCCTATGACTTCGGGCCACTCCCTTAGCCTCTCTGTGCCTCAGTTTCCTCTTCACCCTGCTGTAATGGAGTGCCTGCCTCACAGGGTCACTGAGAAGAGTTGCACGGAAGAGAGGGCATCGCGCAAGCGCACATACACGCACGAGCACGCACACGCACGCACGCACGCACGCTCGCGCACGCGCGCGCCCAGGTTGCTAAGTTGTCAGTAACCAGAGCCTTTATGCCGTCACAGCCAGCAAGGCCCGAGGACCATGGAGTTCAGAGGAGGAAGTGATGGCCCGAGGGGCAGGCCACACTGGGCTCAGGGCCAGCCGGAAGCCCCCTCCCCTGAGGGTAGCCCCGTACCCCAACATGGAGCCCGGATGCTCCACTTCCTTACACTCACCATGTGTCTTTTTCAGACCCCAGAAACCCACATTTCAGGAAGGATGATTTTCTTTAGTACAAGAGGCTCTTGTTACAGGAAGGAAACAATTTGAAAATGGCATGTAGAAATGGCCACTTAGGTTAGGTGGGAACAGAGAGACATAATGACCCTCAGTCCTCCACTTTCCCACCCACGTTTCCGTGAGGGGTGTGTGTGTGTGTGTGTTTGGGGCGGGGGTGTTTAAACACAAGTCTGAGTCACAGAATTAAAAATCTAAAGAAAGGAATTTTCAAGCAAGTCTCGTCAGCTCCTGCTCTGTGGGACCCACCAGCTTGTCCTATCTATTTACTTTATTATTCGGTTGTTGGCCAGAGAAATGAAATATGGGATTAGAGGGGAGGTGAGGGACAAAAACATCCACCATGGTGTAAATAAATGAAGAACCAAATCCTCCGTCCAAACAAAACCCAAGCGTCCTGGCCAGGCCGCCTTCTCCACGCGCTGCCCTGCGCCTCGCCTCCCCTCAACCGCAGGAACATGTGGAGCCGGAAAATGAACGTTAACAAAGCGCTGTGCGTGGCCAGGCACTGGCTAGTCCCTGGAAGAGATGTAAGCATTTCCCAGCCTCTGCTAAGGGGCCAGATGTTTTCCTCATTAGGTTTTCCTCGGGTAGAAATAATTCTTGCCTGTTTAGTGTTCGAGTCAATTAGTAATCACTCTACAAGGCCTGGGAGCTGTCTACTTTGAGTTGCCTTTGAGATGAAACTCTAAAAACGTATCCTAGCACACAGCATCATCTATGAGACATACCTGCCAAAAACGCCCACCCTGGACCTAGCCTGCTGCCAAACTTACTTTCAGTTTACCGAAAATACCAGAAGTAAAGGAACAAGCTAAATGGCACCAGAGATAAACAGGCACACAAGTCCAGAATATGGGATATTCTCTAAGACAATTTTTCTAGACTCTTAAGTCCATTTTTGAGATTTTTTGTTTTTTTGAGACAATTTTTTTGCTTTTGTCGCCCAGCTGGAGTGCAATGGCGTGATCTCAGCTCACTGCAACCTCTGCCTCATGGGTTCAAGTGATTCTCCTGCCTCAGCCTCCAGAGTAGCTGGGATTGCAGGCACCTGCCACCATGCTCAACTAAGTTTTTGTATTTTTAGTAGAGACGTGGTTTTACCACGTTGGCCAGGCTGGTCTTAAACTCCTGACCTCAGGTTATCTGCCTGCCTCAGCCTCCCAAAGTGCTAGGATGACAGGTGTCAGCTACTGCACCCGGCCAAGATTTTTTTTTTTTAAGGTAGGGTGTACTATTCTGGAATGAAAGATCAAAGAGACACAAATGCAATGTGTAAACCAAGATTAGATCCTGGTTTTATATATACATATGAAACAGTTATAACAGATATTCTTGTGGCAACTGGGGAAATTTGAACATGACCTCTGTATTAGATTTTGAAATTACCATTGTTTTCTTATGAATGATATTAGTCTCTGGTTATATTGAAAAATGTCTTTATTTTTGGATGCAGGTGAAGTATCATAAAGTCTGCAACTTTGTTTTATTTATTTATTTATTTTCAGAGACAAGGTCTCACTCTGTCATCCAGGCTAGAGTGCAGTGGCACAGTCATGGCTCACTGCAAGTTCAACCTCCTGGGCTCAAGTGATCCTCCCACCTCAGCCTCCCAAATTGCTGGGACTACTGCTATTATTTAAAAAATTGTTTTTATAGAGATAGAGTGTTGCTATATTGCCCAGGTTTGTCTCTAACTCCTGGGCTCAAGTGACCCTCCCATCTCAGCCTCCCAGAGTCCTGGGAGTACAGGTATAAACCACCATGTCCAACCAATAACTTAGCTTTAAACAGCACAGAAAAAAAGATACATAGGCTTCCATGTACACATAAAGATAACTCAGTCATGTTCAAATCTTTACAAATGTTGAAACCACAGTGGAGATATTCATTGTATAATGCTTTCATATTAAACAGCTGGGGAAAGAAAACAAAAGAAAACCAAAAGAACAAAAATATTTTTCAAACTGAAAAAAAAAACATTAAGTTAGGGAAAAATCTGTTCTAATTGAAAGTCGTGCACTCCACTACTTTGTCTTCTGAAAAGCATAGCGGAGAAAATACCGCCAGCAAACAAGTACGCATAATAGAACTAATAGGCATGAAAAGAGGAAACAAGAGCACTGTAAAATCGAAATGCAGGGTAGCCCAGCTGCAGTGCCTCACACCTGTAATCTCAGCACTTTGGGAGGCCAAGGCGGGAGGATTACTTGAAAAATGGAAGAGGGCTGTACATGCACCAATGATAATAGCTCTTAAATCAAATAAAATAAAATGCTGCCCAGTTCCTGTACTTGGTTATATGAATGACAAGAAAATATTTTCATATTGGTCTTCAGTCCTCTGGATGCTGAACTAAAGAATTATACCCATTATAGGATGTTTCAGTTCAGTTATTCATTCCATTAATATTTACTGAGGCATACAGACATATGTCATGCTATGATGAAATACATAAAGCATGGTAAGGGGCTTGGGAATGGAGAGTCTGACTTTTGGCCAAGGGGCCAGGGTTGAGCTCTTGGAGAAGGTGACCTCTGGGCTGAGGCTGGAGTGAATGAGCGAGCCGCCCTGTGTCCTCACAGGAGGAGTACTTCTGGCAGAAGGAACAGTCAGTGCACAGAAAGGCTGCAGGGCAGGGGTGTGCTCTGCATGTGGGGATTGCAGGGCTCAGAGCAGCTCCAGCAAAGTGTGCAGGCCAGAGAGGGCTGGAAGCCATGGGAAGCACTTCAGATTTGGTGAGTTGGAAGCCATCAGTGGATTTGAGAGGAGGAGTGACATATCTGATCTGTGTTTTTAAAGGTTAAAGCCAAATGATTCTCTTGAAAGAGTAAACCAGAATATTCTCAAGTCTATGAAGGCAGGGGTGATATCAAAAACACTGAGCAACTTTTGAGACAGGGGCTCTGCCAATCTCAGCTGAGACTGGTCCTTGCATAGAAGCCAGGTGCCAGAGAGCCCACCTGCTGGGGCAAGGGCCAGTCCTGGAGTTGCTGGATCTGGATGAAGTATCTGAGATCCAGGAGGTCTGGAGCCATAGGGGCAGGGATTATTGGAAGATTCAGGGAATGCCTGTTTGCCCATCTGTATGGAAGCAGTTAATATTTTAACAAAAAAATGGGTAAACACACACACACATATAAAGATACAATGAATATAAATAAGACTCAGTCATGTCTCCATTTAACTGTCTAAGGTAGGTAGAACTGAGCTGGAAGTTCAAGGAAACCCAATCAAGGTCATCAATGAGCAGTTCTACTTCTTCCCCAACTACCTTTATCCACAGAAAATTCATCCATCCATCCATCCATCCATCTGTCCATCAAGCTATGCATATAATTCATAGTTTTTAAGTTACTGGCATGTGCCAAATACTGTTTTAGTGCAGAGAGTATATCAGTTAAGACAGGCAACGTCATCAGTCTCACTGAGTTTATATTTTTATAAACAATAAACAAATACACATCAAGCAAATTTCAGCCTGAAAAAATAAAAGCACTTAATGATAATAAGGTGATTGGGAAGTAGGTTAGATACTTTAGATTCCAGGAAAAAAATCAGCAAGAGAAAGACAATAAAAAAAGAATTAGTTCCTGCTGTATTTCTGAAGCATCTGGCATGTGGAAGGTTCTTTATATTGGTTGGAAGAAAAATTGAATATGGAATATTATTTAGGTATCTACAAGAATTTGTCATATCTGCACATGGTAACATGAAAGAATCTCTGTGAGTAGAAACGTGTAAGCTGCAGAGAGATCATTTTTGTAAACCACATGCACACAGATAGATGAACACAGAAAGAGCTGGAAGAATCCACACCCCATGGTTAACACTGGGAAGGAAGAACAGGCTTCCACTTTTTACTTAAGGTCTTTGTTTACTGATTATATTTTAAGGGTATATACTCATTTTGAAATAAAAAAGCACTCTTCAAAAGATGCTCACAGTGATTATATGCATGGGGGGTGTAACTTAGAGCAGGAATACTGCTGAATAATTTGATTCAAACATGAAACCTACACAAGACAAAGTCGCTTTACAGATAATGACTCTTCAGATGTTCAGCCAAACTCACGCACTCACACTCGTCACATTAGCCAGGCTCCCTGACGCCCTCAAGGTCTCTCTACGTCCAAGGAAATACTTCTGCGGAGCACGTTAGCATTTCCAACGTGTGTGTGTTATCTCAGAAACAAAGGGCAGAGGGGGTAAAAACAGAAAATAAAGTAGGTCTCAATGTTATCCCAGAAACAAAGGGCAGAGAGGATAAAAACAGAAAATAAAGTAGGTCTCAAATTTCAGCATCCTGTCATCACCACTGAGGTAACTTGCCAGGATCTTCAAGCAGTTAAATAGTCCAGATCTTTACTAGGGAGGAAGATGAGAGACGCTGACTTGATGAACTCAGTCCAGGTGAATACTGTTACCGGCTTACAACAAAAAGAACTGGATGGGATGAGACTGTTCTTGTGGTTTCTCACCCTAGAAAGACCCGCTGCATGTTGGGAGTATTAAAAGCCTGGAGACAAAGGCATCCTGTGCTGATTTTTGTGACGGTATTAGAAAACTAACAAGGCATGCCCTCCCTAAATTCTCCTGGGCAGTGTTGGTCCAAGGGCCTCACCATGGACAGCTGCGCACAAAAAAATCGGTGGGTGGGATACTGGAAGGAGCAGCTCCCAGGGTGAGGGCTCCCTGACCCCAGAGGCTGAGCCAGCGAATCAGGTGACTCAAACTCCTGAAAGACCCTGTAATTTTCAGTTAACTAAATGGGGGGAAAATCAAGATGCGAATCACCTTTCAAGTATTTAATTTAATTAGACAAGGAAAATGAGGCTTCTTTAAAATTCTTACTTGGTATTAACTTCTGTCACAAAGCAGCCTAGAGTAATTGGTAAAAGTGAAAAAGTGATTACTGAGGCTTAAGCTTATTTATCACAGCTGGTGCACTTTTACAAAGTGATTCTTATGGTGCTAAACCCTCCACCAGAGCAGGACAGGCCCTGGAGCATGGTTTCCAGCCTTTTCATAAGCCACCTCTAATAAGCCATGGTAAAAGGATGGGTGGAGAGGGGAGATGGTAACAGGCAGCCAATGTAGGGCTCCCAGCTGGATCTGTCACCCTGGGTGCCCGGTTTTTCCCCCTGCTGGCTTCTCTGTGATGTTAGGATCACGGTGTGTGGCAGCTGAAAGAGCACTTAGCTTGTGCCCCTAACCCTGGGCAAATGACTCAGCCAGAGTCATGCTGCCAGTTACCAGCACAGCCAGCCTTCAGTGTCAGGCTACACGAAGCCCAGCTCAGGCTCTTTTGTCTTTTTAGCAAGCTAATCAGAAAGAAAATGGAGACGGATCTCACAAGTGCATGGCAGAAGCTGTTTGTCTTTAATTCTCTGGCAGCCTTGCTTTAGTCCTAGTGCATTAAGAATTTTTGTTTATCTTCTTTATTCTCCAAGGATCTAAACATTTGGAAGGCAGGTTCCTGATCTCATTCTTTTTCCAGGAAGGACTACAGTGCACCGGATATAGGAAGCACTGGACATAGCAGAGAAAAGAAAAAAGAAAAGAAAGGAAAGAAAGAAAGAAAAAGAAAGAGAACGGAGGGAGGAAGGGAGGAAGGAAGGAAGGAAGGAGGGAACCTCTCCATGTCAATAACCAACCTAACTGATGAACTTTAGGAGTCTGTTTTTTCTACCAAAACAGAATAAAACTTCCAAGTAAGGGGTCGATATTTGCAATGTGCCAACCTCTGTGCTGAAATTCACAAACTGAGGAAAAAATAGACCCAGCCCACAAAAAACAATTAAGTGGGTAAGAAGACAATTTTCCTTTTTGAAAAAAAATATTAAAATGAAAACTCAGAGAAAAATAGCACAAACAGCCATGTACTTACTTCCCAAACATGTACATTTCATCAAACTCACTTAGTCCCTCCCAGCCCGAAACAGTCAAATAAAATCAATATTGTGGCAAGCCAGGAATTGTCGGGGGCCCTGAACCGGTAGGCCAAGGATCTGGCTGCATTTCCCTCTAGAAAAATATTGTTAGGCAAGTTAGTAGATACAGAGGTTGGAAATTATGATGATTGAAATCTTTATGAGGATTCAAAGACCCTAAATATTTTATTAAGCACCTTTGCCTGATGAAAGAATTCTGAACCCCTGTCCTTTACATCTTGGCAGGCTGTGTTCATTAATACGGGCTACAAAACTGGCCAGGCTTTGGAGCAGGGCAGGCTGGACCCAGCCCTGGGCTGTGTGTGGTAGACAATTGTATTTTGAAGAGAAACTTTGGATGTCCTTTTTCCTTCAGAGTTGTCTATTTTTCCACTTTCAGATGGGAATCTATCAAACCCATCAAGTTGTATACATTACATGTGTGCGATTTTTTTATGTAACACTTATATCTCAAAAAAGCTGTTAACAACAACAAAAAAAGTCTTTTTCTTTTTGAGACAGAGTCTGTCTCTGTCACCCAGGTTGGAGTGCAGTGGTGCGATCTCAGCTCACTGCAACCTCCACCTCCCGGGTTCAAGTGATTCTCCTGCCTCAGCCTCCTGAGTAACTGGGACGATAGGCACCTGCCACTACACCTGGATAACTTTTTGTGTTTTTTAGTAGAAATGGGGTTTCACCATGTTGGCCAGGCTGGACTCAAACTGCTGACCTCAAGCAGTCTGCATGCCTCAGCCTCCCAAAGTGCTGGGATGACAGGTGTAAGCCACCACACCTGGCAGACCCATCTTTGTTTTAGCAGTCAGATTCCACGCAGAGATGACTCTATGTCAGTGGTCCCACCAGTGGCTCTAAAATCCACAGTAGCAGCAGCTTCTGATGTGAGGCTATGCTCACCTCCTAGCTGATTTATTTTTCTCAATGCCCCACAAGAAGCTCAGGCTGCACTGAGTGGCTGGGAAAGGATTCATAGGTGGCATGGTTTCTTTTACTATTTGGGGGTTAGGGGGTGGGTTGGTGGTCAGGCTGTAGTAAGCTGGAGCTGGCAAGGTGTTCTCTCTCTGCTATCAGCAATTGAAGCAATACTGCCCATGCTTCTTAGAGATACTTCATTGGCAGGCTGCCTCACGGGCAGTGCCAAGGCACATGCTGGCTGAGGCAGCTAGAGTCATTGTCTTTCCCACCCTGGAGCAGGCTAGGGCTGTCATTAGCGTTTGGCACACATTACTACTTACGAGCCACTAAACAAGACTAAAGAACAGTAGCAGCAGGAAAACAGAACTACAGGCTACTGGTTTCGAATTAAGTAGTTGCAAAAGATAATTGGAGACATAAAGGCCTAATGTCGAGTCAGCTTGTAGAGTGGCAGGAGAGATTTGTAGTCTTTGTTCACATAACACACGCAGAACGATTCGAGGCTAGCCCATACAATAAGAAGCCTCAGTTTTACGTGCAGGTTTTGAAAAGCACTATGACATCTTTACTCACAACTCATGGATAAGCAGGTAAGCGGCTTTTGTAACATCTCAGTGACTGTAGGATTTCTTTGTTTCTATTTTCTTTTTTTATCTTGTCTCTTTTTTTTGCTACAAAGAGTCCAAATATGCTCACACAGTGGTTCTAAGTTTGGTCCACAGACCAACAGCACACACCTCACCTGGGTGCTTGTTAGACATGGAGATTGTTTTGTTTTGTTTTTTAGATAGAGCCTCACTCTGTCGCCCAGGCTGGAGTGCAATGGCACAATCTTGGCTCACTGCAACCTCCTCCTCCCAGGTTCAAGCAGTTCTTGTGCCTCAGCCTCTTGAGTAGCTGGGACTACAGGTGCATGCCACCACGCCCAGTATTTTTTTTTTTTTTTGTATTTTTAGTAGAGATGGGGTTTCACCATGTTGGCCAGGCTGGTCTAGAACTCCTGACCTCAGGTGATCTGCCCACCTCAGCCTCTCAAAGTGCTGAGATTACAGGCGTGAGCCACCGCGCCCAGCTACACATGGAGATTCTCAAACTCCACCTGAGAACGACTGCATCTGAACTCCTAGGGGTGGGACCCACACTATTTTTAAAAGCTCTCCCATGGGTACAGATGCTTGCTCACTCACTCTAAAGTAGAGAGTACTGTCATTCCACACCCCAGGGATTGCGTTTGTTTTGAATCTGGAAAGTAGAAGTTCCTGGTCACCCACAGCCCCAGTCCTGATCTGCACCCAGCCTAGTCTTCCCGTACCAGCCCTGCTCTGTCCTCTTGCCCCTCATCTGGGCTCCCACACCGGCTCCTTCTGAGTGCTGGCACTAATCTGGTGCTGCAGCATAGGCGCTCCAAAAAGGATGTGTTGAATGAGCAAGCAGCACTCACCGAGGTCATTCTAAACTCTCCTGGGATTTTGGGAACATGCACAGTAAGGAACACAAGGGCAGGACTGAACGGGGGTTAGGCTTGAGTTAGAAGCACCACGGGGCTCCTCTCAGGGTCTGCATCGCTTCCAGGGGATAGATGCTGACCTGAGAAATCTCTCAAATGTGTATCGGGTGAAGATGAGCTTCTACTAAGCAGGATTTTGATTACTGCCCACTAAAACAGAAAGTAATTAGAGCACTTTTTAATTAAATAATTGTTAGATGGAGTAGGAAGTAGTGGTATCAGTCAATCTCAGGGTAGGGTTTTTCCTTTTTTTGAACCCTCTAATAATTTCCTAAACATCAAGCATTTCCATGAAGCTAGCCAAAGTTACTTAATTACAGGCTTCATGAGTAAGTGTTTCTACAGAATTCTCAAAGGAATCATCAGGCTCCTCATATAACAGGGTTTCGATATTTCCTCATGGAGCCTATATATGTGCTTTTTTTCATCTTAATGTACAAAGCTGTCCCAAAGAGCATACCATGAGGACTTCAACACCTCGGAGCCAGCCTGGCGCACAGATGAGGTTATCCCCGAACTCAGGTGCCGCCCAGCCACTGTGGGGCCTGGGGTTGGTGACATAGTGGCTATCCTGGCAGGGGGTCCTCCTCCCAGGCAGGTGAGCCCACCCTGGTGACCAGGATGTCACAGCTCATCCCCGAGACACTCGACATCGCCGTGGCCTCCCCTCCCAGCTCTGCGAGTCTCCCTTCAAAGGCCTTTCTGCAGAGGAAGCCAGGCTGGGTATTGTAACACAGGACCCTGCCAGGCGTCAGGGCAAAGGAGGACGGCAGCAACTCAGTGCCAGGGCCAGCCCAGCGCTGCCACCAGCGGGGCGCCCTGCAGGTGCTTTCCGTCTCAGTGTTCCCTCCTCGCCTGGGAGCCCCTCCTGAGTGCTCACAGACTGTCTCCGTGAGTCGAAAACAGGAACATGTGGAGTGGAGTGAAGAAGCATAGAGAGCTGGGGAAGAACTCGGGGAACAAGGAAGCAGCCTCCAAATCCACACAGCCCGAGGCCTCCCGAACTCACCCAGCCTGAGGCAGGGCCTCCAGGTAGGGACCCGAGGTCCAGAAGGCAGGAGGCGGCAGCTGTGTGGCACACTCGAGTCACCTGACGTCGGCAACGTCCGCAGAGCAGACAGATGCTCAGGAACTATCACAGGGGCACCCATGTGTGGCGCCGTAACGCTCCTGAGATCAAAGGCCCCTTGGACAACATGGTAACAATGCCACAGACCCACTTCCTGGGAAAAGTCACGTGTCTTCCCTCAGAGGGGCTTCCCAGGCCTGAATTTGGAGCCCCGAGAAGCACAAATCCACAGGACAGCGGGGCACATGTCACAAAACAGCCCCGCGGGGACCTGGAAGGGCAAGCTACTGCAGCTCAGGAGCCTGAGGAAGCTGTCCTGGTGAGTCCCTGAGGAAGTGGGCAGAGAAGGGAAGACCCCCCACCCCGCCTCCACCTTGCAGGGCGGTGTTAAGTACGCCTGGAAGGAATGCGGATTAGGAGTAGGAGCCTGAACGAATCATTGATTCCTTTCCTGTTCTCTCACCTGGCACCAGGGTTAGGACCAGGGGCCTGCCCAATTCCTCACTCACCAGACATCTGCCAGCCAGGGACCACACACAAGGCCGTTCTCTTTGCTGGGCCGCAAGCCTAAGGCCAGATCGCTGCCTTCCAGGGGCTTCCGACATGGCAGACAAACCAGTTTCCCCTTTACAAAGAACTGTGGGGCAACCCCTCCAACCAGGACTTTCCCAAGGACGCAGACAGACCCAAGGGCAAGGAAGGGGGTGGGAAAGGGCACCCTCCTCACTGGAACAGGAACACCCAAAAAGCTGTCCGTAGAGGCTGCCGCTGTCCTGGGTACAGACTGGGCATGCGACCAGGACAGAAACCAGTCCTTTGCTCTCCCCAGCCCCCAGACTGGCAGGCCACAGGCGTGCCTGGGAACCAGCCTCTCCACCACCTCCGCCGGTGGGAGGAAAGGGATGGAAAGTCTAGAAACAGTTTGCCGTTTCCCATCCCTGTCTAGACCTGATGAGCATAGGTTACTCTAAATCCACTGGCCATGAACAATGAAGCCCCGCTTGGCCTGCAGAATCGTAGGGGACCTCTCTGAAGAGGAACGACGGGCCCAGCCTTCCCTCCATGGATGTGGATGAGACAGAGCTATAGTTTCGTCCCGAGCATGCGCGCGCGCGCGCGCGTGTGTGTGTGTGTGTGTGTGTGTGTGTGTGTGTGTTTGAGATGGAGTCTCACTCTGTTGCCCAGGCTGGAGTGCAGCAGCGCCATCTCAGCTCACTGCAACCTCCACTTTCTGGGTTCAAGCAATTCTCTGCAGCCTTAGCCTCCCTAGTATGTGGGATTACAGGCATGCATCATCATGCTCAGCTACTTTTTATATTTTTAGTAGAGACAGGGTTTCGCCTTGTTGGCCAGGCTGGTCTCAAACTCCTGACTTCAAGCGATCTACCCGCCTTGACATCCCAAAGGGCTGGGATTACAGTTGTGAGCCACCGCGCCCAGCACCAGCATGCCTTGTATCAGAACCTCATCCCTATTCATCTAAGGCTTTAATGTAAACATACACACCCCTTGGAGTGGGTGGTAACACGTATGTCATTTACACATTATAGGACAAATGTGTCCGAGAACAGATTTAATAAGAAGTGGGGCCAAAGGTGAGTATTCAGAACAGGTTGTAGCAGAGAAGCAGCTTTCTAAGCCCCAGTGCAGGCAGAGCATGGTGGCAAAGCTCTCCTGGCCCCAGGCAAGATGTGCCCTAGTCTTTCAGGTAAGGATGCTGCTGCCCTCAGCGCTGCCTGTCTCCATTCCAGGCACCAGGTCCTCCTTAGAATCTGTCACTGGACCCCCACTGTGTGTCCCGCTTCATTCCTCTCAGGGACGCTCTCCTGACTAGGAGAGGTAGGAGGCAAGGGCTGCTCATCTGTGCTCTGCTGATATTACCACAGCAGGTGGAGGGCCCTGCGCCACTGCATCTCATTCCCTACAAACACCTGCCAGGGATGGGGCTGGGAGGCTGGGGCAGTGACTTTCAAATCTACCCAGTATTCGTTTTGACAGGATGTTGCAAGAGACATGGCCACCTTGTCACTGACATGTGCACAGTGTTTTTAAACCCTGAGATGCTCTATAGATAGTATATTTGAGTCAACAGTGCTTTCTGCGATAAAGCATCACTATCTTAGTCTCAAAGGCTGATGAATTGGGATAAACTCTAATGACGTGACGGTCTTGAAATCAGCACACTAACTAACATTGGCAATCTTACTTTTTACTTGCCTAATGGTCTAACAAACTGATAACTTATCAGCTTCTTATATAAACTTCAGGAGGAGACTCCACATAAGCAAATGTCAAATGTAAAATGTATATGACCACCCAACAGGGTGCTATCTGATACAAGGATATTTATTTCAACTTTATTTCTAAGACAACATATCCAAGTTCTTCTCCCTACTCCTCCCCAAGTCTCTTTAACAGGTCTCTTTACCCTTTTCAGTGGAAGTCTATGTTATAAATGTGAGGGATCACAAAAAAACAGTGAAAGGATGGCAGTACACCACCAAACTCTTAGCTGCCTGTAATGAAAGCTGAAAGAAAAAGCCAGCCAAGTATGCATGCTGCTGGCCTCTGTGCAGGCTCGTATGTTCAGTTAGCCAGCCCATCTCATCAGCAGTGGACAGGCAGAGCTGAGAGCAGTAGCATCCTTGCCTAGGAAGTAATTCTTATTGCCATACTCCCGAGGCCAGTCAAGGGCACATGGAGTTCCTAAGGGAGTCCCAGAACCTAAGCTGTTTCCTTTTATTCAAGATTATCCAAAAGGCGGCCAGGTGTGGTGGCTCATGCCTGTAATCCCAGCACTTCTGGGGGCCAAAGCTAGCAGATCACCTGAGGTCAGGAGTTCGAGACCAGCCTGGCCAACATGGCTAAATCTCCTCTCTACTAAAAATACAAAAAAAAAAAAAAAAAAAAAAAAAAAGCCTGGCATGGTGGTGCACGCCTGTAGTCCCAGCTAATGGGGAGGCTGAGGCACGAGAGTCACTCAAACCCGGGCAGCAAAGGTTGCAGTGAGCCAAGATCACACCACTGCATTCCAGCCTGGGTGACAGAGCGAGATTGTCTCAATTAAAAAAAAAAATTATCCAATTATCCAAAAGACATGGTGGAGGCTAAGGCTGAAATCTTGGACCACATTTTATAGGAAATTACAGGCATTTTATAGATGTGTGGGCTTTAAATCCAGGAAGTACAGCATGTGAAATCCTGAGCCTTGCCAACTCTTGCCAAAATGGGTCTCACTCCATTATTGCTGTCTTCATAACGGAGTGATTTCCATTCCAACGAAAACTACTGATGCCAGCAGAAGAGGAGTGACACTAATTCAGGGATGGTGAGGACCAGCTTAGAGGGTAAGGAGGCCTGGCTCTCCCACCTGCCCAAGGAAGGACTAGATTCAGTTAATACTGTGGGAGCATTCACTGTGTGAAAGGCACTGTGCCAGGCAGACACTGAAGAGTGCAGATATGGCCGAGAAAACGAGGACCAAGCCGGCTGAGGCTTTCCTATGTAAGAATGATGCCACCCACGCGGTGTATGAAACACTGGAGAGAAAGCAACATGGGGTGGTGACGGCGGGGGCTCCACCTCAGCCCCATCCAGCTTCGCGGAGAGCGCTGCACGAGCCAGCTGGAACTGGTGGGGATGCCTCAAGTGAGCCGTGGGTGCCTGGGGGCAGCTCTGAACCAGCCATCTAGAGGGTGCCTTGCCCCGCCTCTTTCGGGGGCTTGCAGCACTCCGGGAGCTCAGGGAGGGAGAATCCTGACTCATACAGTTCATGGCAATCAAAATCCAGCGGTCTCACCTGAAGGTCTTAGTGCCCACAGGAGACCAGAAGCTAGTTCCACTGCCCGGTGACACTGACGACAGGGAAGCTGAAGGGTGGAGGCAGAGGGAAGAAGAGCAAAAGGCAATACTGGCAGAAGTTAGGAGGGCCATATGTACCTGAGACAAAGCTATGAATGGCCTGGCCCTCATTTCCCTGGAGTCTTGAAGGAATGAAGTTAACAGGCTAGGGACCAAATGCCGCATGCTTCACTAAAGCCCTGGAAAATGAATTCTTTTGGCAAACACAGTTCGAGGGTCAGGCAAATAAGACCCAGGGTCTGTCTTCAAGGAACTCTCTGCCCGGTGGACTCACAGCAAATGACTGCTTAAGAGCACCAGTGGTAAAGCAGGAAGAAATGCAATGTGTTCTCTGGTGCTACCCAAGATGAAAAATGGCTGTAGCCAACTCATTAGGCATTCTTCCAAAATGATAAGCTATATTTCTACCCAGGTAAGGCAGAGGAAATAAGCCATTTGGGAACTCTAAAAGAGCACACTAAAACAACCTGAGTCTACACTTTGTACACAGGCTTGTATTTCACTAAAGGGTTAAGTGACCAGAATTAAGAGAGGGAAAATCTAGAAACTCTCTAGAGAAATCTAAAATGGTCATGTACAGTAAGTCCATGCCCCTCAAGTGTTCTTTTTTCTGGTAAAGAAAAAGAAAACTAAGAAGTGACCTGACCTAAAACTAGCAGAGGAAGAAAAGCAACATTAGCTCAAACTTGAGCAGCAAGAAAAATATGACTCCATTTGCCAGATGAAATAGGAAATCTCTGCAGCTGGAGTACTTCTGTGTCAGTCACAAAGGGTCAGTCTACTCATAACATAAGCAAATTTCTCAACCTAAACTGAATGCCATTGTCCAAATCCAGCCATCTCTGTTCTGATTCGTAAACTACAATTTCACAGAAAAGTGAATCACTTCATTACTTCTTAATGTAACATAACATTCCACTCTTAATTCAAAACAATGCTTTAATAAAAAGGAAACAAAGGTTTCAAGTGAGATTTTCAAGATACTGGCATCAAGATTTAAAAATATATTTATAGGCCGGGCATGGTGGCTCATGCCTGTAATCCCAACACTTTGGGAGGCCAAGGCAGGTGGATTACTTGAGGTCAGGAGCTCGAGACCATCCTGGCCCGCATGGCAAAATCCCATCTCTACTAAAAACACAAACAACTAGCTGGGCATGGTGGTGCATGCGTATAATCCCAGCTACTCGGGAGGCTGAAGCAAGAGAATCGTGGGAGGCAGAGGTTGCAGTGAGCCGAGATTGTGCCACTGCACTGCAGCCTGTGTAACAGAGCGAGACTCTGTCTCAAAAATAAAATAATTTATAACTGCAAATGATGACATGTTTTTAAAAGGTCACATCTGCGAAAGAAGAGAAACACAGTGCTTGAATGTGATCCTTTACTTCCAATGGTTTACAGGTCAGAATGAATCAACCCCTTGCCTTGCAGATACACAACTGAAAGGCAGCACGAGGTGCTCTAGGCACAGCGGAATGAAGGAGACTTGAAGATCCTATCTAAACATTTAGTGTAAGACACTCGCTCAGGGCAGTCAGGGATCAAGCGCTGCGGCAACAGGGCTAGTTCAGGGTTTTACTCCCACACCCGTCATCTTTTATAGACCATATACAAATCACCTCAGTCTTTTCAAACGTGACTCAGAAGGTTAACTGTCACTCAGGAATCACAGAGTTCTTCTGGAAGATAAGGAAATATCCATCAAATGTGCCATGATCTTCAGGAAATATATTACAAAGTGTGGAACATTATTTGCCAGGGGCATACAAGAGAAGTCATGAGATCCAGGAGCGCCATATGCTAGCTGACCCTTTGTTTTATTTAACAGGTAATAACAAAGTAGCTGAAGATAAAGAAAAATTATCTTTGTATCTTAGTATCTTGGGTTCTAACATCAGAACTTGTAAAACTTCACTCTCACTCCTTCAGTTAAGCACATAGAGTTACATTAAGTTACATAGAGAGGCAGAGGATACAAATCCATTTTCCTTCATCTTCAATATCCAAATACACGAGATGTGGAACTTTTTTTTTTAATCAAATAGATAATGTTTTATCAATAGCTGTAAACCATTTTTGGAAACTGTCTTTCAGCTGAGAAAACAATACACTACTTATATCATATTGGAAAAGGAATGATCTCAAGGTTTCCAAGCAACACAGCTATTTTTCAAAGCTCAACTCCCCTGCTGATCATTAGAAATGGTTTCAAATGTCCTATTCTTGGCCTTCATTCGTGCCAAACCCTGGACAAGGCTGCAACAAGACTGTAACTCCAAAACATCCCATTTCTGCGTGGGGTGCTAAGCAGTCCCTCCTTCCTTTCTCTCAGCACACCGTCATTCATATTCGCTTCAGGTCCCTCCTGAATCAAGCTGTGCTTATGTTTTACAGAGGAAATGTGAAATCAAAGTTGTTTTCCTTCATCTCCTGCAGGGTAACTCCGTCAGATTCAGTGCTTTGACTGCATACTGTCCTACGTTTAGAAACGCTGAGGTCCAAATCCTGTCCTTGGTCAAGGTGTGGCATGCATGAGGCAGGTGGTGATTATGGCCCAAGAAGACCCAGTGCTGGGTCAATACCCTCAACACTGTGATCATCTTTTGTTGGCTGGTATTTGCAGAATGCATTAAGAAAAACTAAAGGAGGGTAAGAACGGGCTTATCTGGTGACAATATAGAGTGGTATTGTTTTCACATCATCGTATTCTTAAACAATTCCCAGCGATCTAAAATGCTGATGAAGGAAGGATAGATTTTTACTTATTTTCACCAAATAGCTGGACATGTTAAAAAGTTAAGGCAGACTCGAAATAAAACACAACTCCAACGTGTTTTAAATCAGATTTGAGTTTTTTTAATTCAAACTGACCCAAAGCAAAACTTACATGAAAAAGGAAGAACAAAATACATTATGATATAACACACGAGGAGTCACATGAAAGCTAAATTTGTGGGCAAATGGCCTCATCCCAATCACATTCTGGGCTAATGAGCACTTCTGCAGGAATCAGAATCTCCATTTTGTACGGTCCACTCTGGTAATTAAACTACACATTCTTGTCTTGTAGGGTGTGCATCTGACAAATCATGCTAGACTCCCTCATGCTCCAGATGTGTGCTCTTGCTACTGCCAGGACACTGAACTCTCTAGTGGAAATGCTGTTCCAAGCATGACTGATAATGAATTAAAAAACGAAAGAGTCAAGTCCTCCAAACTAACAGGCGTGGATTACTGTGTAGTAAATAGTTTAGAAATACGGGAATTAAATAATCTAAAAAAACACTCTTACTCTGCTGTACATTTATAAACACAAATATTTACAAAAAAAAAAAAAACCAAAAACACACAAAACCTTGTTTTTGAAAGATGAGGTTTGCAGTTCATTCATGATCATCATCTTTTATGAGCTGGTTTCTTTGGTGTACTTGCCAAATATATTTTTATAAAGGTTTAGTGATAGGCTTAAATAATAAATTTCAAAGGAAACATAAAAGAATCAGTGACAAATCTGAAAATACTCTGAACATCTTCTGTTCTGTTTCTGGAAAAAACAATCAGTTGATTTTTCTGAAAATACCTGTTCTCTCTATTCATTATGTGACCACAGAACGCTTCTCTGTCAATCCAATTCAAATGCAGACTTGCAGGTTTCACCACCGTCATTCACCAGTAACCAACTTGGAGACATTTTAATTATTGTGAAATGCGGTATGTGATTGGGATTTTATTAACAGCAAAAATAAAAGATTCTTTTTAAGCTTTCAGACAAATCAAACCTCAAACAATAAATAATGGAATTATACACTTCTTCATTAAACAGAAATTTCAAACTTCCAGGAAAAGCTCTCATAATTGTTTTTCTGAAGTCACAGCAGCAATACAGAAAAAAGAATTTACCTTAATCTGATCTTTTTACTTGGAATTCCCTGACTCAAACTCAGTGGCTTAGTTTGGAAACCTCTGAATGGCTGGGGAGAGAAAATCGTTTTAAACTAAGTGAATAAATTAACACACACACACATCTGTAGAAATAAGCCCTGTGCAAGTGTAACGTTAACATCACTGATCAGAGTGCAGAAACTCCAGACACCCTCCTGATTCCTCATCTCCCTGGGCCTGGGGTTTTAGGGAGAAGGAACACTCAATTCATTTCTGGCCACACCATGTCCCTAACACTGCTAGGGTGTCTTAGCCCTGACCTGGGTATTGGTGGAAAGAACGAGAATACAGCTCCGCAGCTGTCTTCACAAGGGACTCTCTCTGGAGATATCTTGTTAGAGACATTTTTATGGGGAAAAGGGCAGATCACCCGTTCCTATCCATCAGGCTCCAGCTAGTTTGGGGATGGTTATAAAACTGGCCACACTCAGGCTGGTTGCCTGTGAAAGGGACTATGCCAAAGTCCATGGGCCACACCAGCAACCTCCCAAACACTCCTTTTTTCTGAAGCTGCCCATCTTCAGAAACCTGGGCAATGCCTGGGCACAAGCAGATCAGCGTCTATGAAGCCACAGCTACTCTGCACCCAAGAGAACAAACGCTGTGCTTGAGAAAACAGCACTGCTGGCTCTGAAAAAGGAAAAGCCAGAGAAACTCCCAATTCCGCTTAGTTACACTTCTAGGTGAAATCGTTTTACGCTTTATGACTGACATCCAGAAATTCAGATGAGAGAAGCCCTTCATCTTGTAAACTTCTGATAACAAATTTATTAACAGTGTTTAAGTATTTTTCCCCAAAGCACTAAGAACAACACTGGGACATGTGAAAAGGTTCTTCTGAAGCTATTAACACAAATCAAGCACAGAACACGTTTCTGAGGGCATCCTCTGAGATGCCTAATGCCTCTGGAACCTTTTCCATTGTTACTGACACTTCATCCTATCTGTGTTTACACGGCACACGTATGCCCAATCAACCCAGAAAATAATTGTCCTGAAGAGCCTCACTGTATATAACCTTAAAACAGGAAATGCTGTAATTAGCATATTAGAAATTAGCCAGACTTATAAATGTGTACCCCTTAAAGATTTTACCCTTAAAAAGTTTTTTTTTTTTAACTGGAAAGAAAAGAAAGAGCATGAAGCCACCCCAAATTATTTAACCATTAAAGCCAAATGATTTAACAATTTTTAGGGAACACTCTACCACCAGGGTACAGAATTTTCTGCTTAAAGTGAAGTAAAAGGCATAGCTTAACATGGAAATTGCAACTGACATACTGCGGTTCTGCAATGAAAATTAAAGTGGCGGCTCCTGTTCTCACGGGCATGTCAAAGCTGGCTGTGAAATGATGACCAGCAAGTGAAATAATGGATAAAATACACCAGAAAGAGTATTGCACTGCAGGCACAGTTTTAAAAACAGAATACACTGGCTTTGTAAAGTTATTTTCTTTCCCGTTAATTATTTTAAAAGCACAACTCTAACTAGAGATAGAAATCGAGACACAATGTCTCAGGGTAGTGTACTACAGTTGTTAAAAAAGAATAAATTAAAAACAAGAGCACACCAAAAGAAAAGCAGAGGTACTGGATTTATGTCATCCGAAAGCTACATTAATTAGGAAAAAGAACAGTTTGAAACGGCCAATTTGTACTCATTAAAAATGAATGAGGTGACAGCATTACTTTACATTTCTTAGGGCATCTTCCAGAAGAACCCAGGGCCCCCCTGGGTGAAGCTGCGCCTCCGAACGTTAACAGGTGCTCTGCTGGGTTAGAATCCCATGCTTAACAAGGAAACCAGAAATGTGGAAAGGGTACATTCTCCACTCCAAACCTGCTTGTGTCATTTAAGAAAAAAAAAACACAACAACAACCATTTTTCTAAATGCAGTATTGTATACAAAGCTTGGACCTCTTAAACTTGGACCAAGAAACCAAATTAAGACCTTCAAGCATGTGGTGTGTGTTTTCATATATATAAAAAAGTCCCTCCCTTACAATGAAAACCAACCAAACAAACAAAACCCAAAAGTGTATACCTGCTTTCTGATTTCACAGCAAATCAGAAATTGCATAGGATATACTGTGTGCAAGGCAAAAAGCCTTTTAAGTATCTGGAATATAACTCCTCATCTTGCTCACAGTTCTGGCATATCAGATATCATCAAATTTGTGTTTTAAGTAGTCTTTCATGACCTTGGCAATTGGTAGTTCATCAAGTAGCTTTAGGTTTTGAAGGCCTATACATTGTCGAATCTTAATTCGGCACAGGTCCTGCAAGTTTCTGGGCTGTCCTAAAAAGACAGAAAAAAGAAAATGTTACAAAAGCCACAAAGCACAATATTTAAGACGCTTTTGCAAAGAACTATGTATTTCACTGAGGAGTTCTCTCTATGGACTTTACATGGAAAGGACCAGAAAGATACCAACTCAAAGTGTTCTAGAACCTTCATGCAATGCCTCATTTGATCCTTTTCATAACCCTGGGATGGTAGATATTTTCGCCTCCATTTTACAAATAAGAATACTATCAGGTTTAAACACATTGCTAACGTCAGACAACCAATTAAGGCTTCAGACTGAGACTAAAACTAGTTCTGATTCTAAGCCTCATATGCTTTCCATTACAAGTCAGGAAAATTCTGGTTCTCATCTTGATTAGGTCTCTCTTATGCCGAGGTGAGCGGCTGTGAGCCAATCATCTCTCTGATCCTTGGTTTCTCCATCTGAAAAGTGTGGGGACCGAATGAGATGTCCCTTAATGTGAGCCTCCTCTGCAGCTCTGGGTCTAAGAGGATGGAGCCCTGATGCCCACCACGGTCTCTGCAGAGCTTTCCAAACAAGCTTTCCAAATCTGCCACCTGTTCTCTGTGATTCTGAACATAGCAGAACCTTGTTGTAAGGCTGATGGTTGAGGAGTGCAGCAAGAAGGCGGTGTTGAAAACGTACCTCAAGGTGTGTTGACTCTTCATCACTTCGTGCTTCCACACCCTCATCACTTCCCAATAAAAACCCCCGTTATATCTCAACTCAAAAGAAAAATCATAAAATCCAATTTCTTTCCCTTTGGAGTATTTCGTTTTACAAAAACAATACAGATGGCTCCAAAAACAACCAAGAATTCTTTAACTGTGCTTCAGTCATGTTTATAGAGTCACGGAAGTTCTACTTTCATATTAAACATGATAATAAAGCTAATACATATTGAATGCTTACTCTGCACCATGTATTGTTAGGAGCTCATGACATATATTAACTCCTTTCATCCTTTTATGAGGGAAGTACTTTGATCATCATCCCGTTTTATGGAGTCTCAGAGAGATTAAGTAACATGCTTAAAGTCAAGTTGAATGCCACATTTCAGTCATTCGCAAACTTTTTGGTTTCAAAACCCCTTTATACTTTAAAAAATTATTGCAACCCCACCCCCAAAAAAACCTTTTATGTGGACTACCTCTATAGATAAATGCCATGAGTTAAAACAGACATTTTAGAAATACTTCTAAATTCATTTAAAAACAATGAACCCATTACACGTTAACACATCACTATGAAAAATAACTGTATTTTCCAAAACCAAAAGCAATTTAACAAGAAGAATGCCATTCTTTCACATTTTTGCAGAGCTTTTTAATGTCTGGCTTAATAGATGATAACTCAATTTTCACGTATGCTTCTGAATTCAATCTGTTGAGATAAATCACATCAACCACATCACCTAGTCTCTGGAAAACACTGACACTTGTTGAGAAAAGGAATGAGAAAAAAGGCAAATCATGTCTCAGTCCTATTATGAAAATCGGGAGGAGACCCAAGGAGAGAAGGCAGAGTCCGGGAGTAGACTGCAGCTTCTCGCTACCAGTACAGTCTAATTTTGAGCTCTCTCTTTGTAGTCCTAAGAGACAGGAGCTCCCGTCCTCAGCCTACTAACCCATACATTTCTGTGGGCAAGTCTTGTGTGCACTCCCTGCCGTGGCTCAGCTCCACACACGCTTCTACACTTACAACAAGAAATAGGTGTCGATGATGTTCCCTTCTCAATCCCTGCTGTCTCTGAAAGTGCTGACCTCAGTAACATCATCAATAAATTACTAAAGGATACAAACGGGTTCCACAAACACGTGGAGTTTGATTTTCTTATTAAGGCCAGTTTCTGTGAATGCCCTTGGTCAAACACTTGGAACTGGAGAACATCTCATCAGAAGTTATGGAAATAGAATACATGGAGAAGGAGACAGTACCCCAGCCAGAGCAATGTGTCCACGATGACAGGATCAGTCCAATTTAAGGGGCAGAGGTATGGCTCTTGACTGGTTCTTATGATAAAAGGCCTCTCAGATCTGGTCCTTGGAAGGAAAGTCAACACTGACAACTGTGGGACGTATGGACGTTGTAAAAGATGATGGGGCCTGGATGAAAAAAGACAGTTTGTCTTGCTTATTATTGAGTGCCTCTATGGATCAGACTATTCTCTTAAGGGAGTGGAATGTTGAAAGAAACAAAGTGAAAACCCTACACTGCTGCATAGGTCATGCTGGAAGTGTCTATTCTACTACTGTGGATAGCTCAGGAACTACATTTTGCATTGGCTCCTGGGATAAGATGCTAAGGATCTGACCTACAGTCCCTACAGAAGAAGATGAAATGGAGGAATCCACAAATTGACCAAGAAAGAGACAGAAAACAGAGCAGTGGGGACTAACAAGGACTCCCATAGTGACCCTCTCTGGCCACAAGGAAGCAACTTCCTCAGTTCTGTGGTCAGATGCTAAACAAGTTTGCAGTGCATCTTGGGACCACACAATTAGTGTGTGGGATGTGTCTGGCAATCTTAAGTCAACTTTACAGGAAATAAAGTGTTTAATTGTATTTCCTATTCTCCACTTTGCATATGTTTAGCATCTGGAAGCACAGATAGGCATTATCAGACTGTGGAATCCCCAAACTAGAGATGGTTCTTTGGTGTTGCTGTCCCTAACCTCACATACTGGTTGGGAGACGTCAGTAAAATGGTCTCCTACCCATGAACAGCAGCTGGTTTCAGGATCCTTAGGATAAATAACACTGTCAAGCTGTGGGATACAAGAAGTTGTAAGGCTCCTCTCTACGATCTGGCTGCTCATGAAGACAAACTTCTTAGAGTATACTAGACAGACACAGGGCTCCTTCCGAGTGGAGGAGCAGACAGTAAACTGTATTCCTACAGATATTCACCTACCATTTCCCATGCAGGGGCACAAAAACGAATGAGAATTTGATTATAGAGATTCTTTCTATAAATGAAATAGGCAGAGAATCATGAAATTACATTGATGCACATAGCAGCCTTTTGAAGTTTATATCAAATTTTCACCCTTCATAACAGCTAATATACCACTATCTTTTCTTATTTTGTATTTATAATACAAAATGTGTGCTTATAAAATATAAACTGTGGCTTGCATTCTCTATTAAAAAAAATAAAGAAATCATTTTGACCTCACAGATACCCTAAAAGGACCTTCTGGGGACTCCAGGGCCTGCTAGACCATACTTGGAAAACTACTCTTGTACTTTATCCCTTATATCCATTTTACTTGTTTACAGTGATCACCGTTATTCAAAAAGAAGTACTTCTGCATGAACGACAAAGGCTGACTTAGACCGCTGCTAAGGCTTGTATGAATATGTGCTTTTTGAGAGTTTACTAACAGAACGATACCAGAAGTGACTGCTTTCTTGGAAATGTCCGTGAACTAGGCGTATGTGCATCCACAGATGTCTGTCCATGGATCCACATAGGGATGTGACACACACACTCACGTTGTCTCTTGGCAAGATTATGTCTCCTCCACTTTTCAGATCTCTGCCAAAATAGCACTTCATCAGAGGAGACTATGTCAGGATTCACCATCAGATACTCCCAGAGTTCCTTTCCTTTATAACATTTAATAAGGTTGTGAGTTCATATTTATTTGGCTATTACGTGTTAATTAATGCCCACTTTCCTCACTATATGACACGTTCCATGAAGGGAGAACTGTGTCTGGCTCCATTTGCCAATGTAAACCCAACAGCTGACACAGTACTCAGTGAATGTTAGTTGAATGAATGCTTAATATGCATTAAATGCTTAAAGAATACAACAGTGAATGCACTGTGAAACACACTCATGTCAACGGCAAATCATTTCCAAGCCTGTTTTGATTTTTCAACACTATTCATGGGCTACTTTAGGAAAAGAATAAATTATCATTGTCATTTTTGATCTACAAATGCAAATGGAATATGAATGAGATGTGAATCTTCTTTCTTTAAAGAATCTGATTTTCCTATTAGATGACGGGTTCTTAAGCATAAATTTAAAAAAAAAATTATGTATTTTTTGCAACACAATCTCACTCTATTGCCCAGGCTGGAGTGCAGTGGTGCAATCTCGGCTCACTGCAACCTCCATCTCCCAAGTACAAGGTACTTTTGTGCCTCAGCCTTCCAGGTAACCGGGATTACAGGTGTGTGCCACCATGCCCAGCTAAGTTTGTATTTTTAGTAGAGATGGGGTGTCACCATGTTGGCCAGGCTAGTCTTGAACTCCTGGCCTCAAGTGATCCTGCTGCCTCAGCCTCCCAAAGTGCTGGGATTAGAAGCATGAGCTACAGTGCCCGGCCCTTTTTGGCTATATTAAAAAAGAATCACCACAACATATTCAGGCAACAAACAGATGAGGAAAAAGTTGACATATGTATATCTATACATGCATACTTAAATGAAAACCTATCCTCCAAAAAAGTGGTAAAAACTAAATTACTAGAATTTGCTTAGCTAAATGAAAGGGTCAAGACAAAAGGTCATGGAATAGGAGATCTGACATGCTTTTGTTTCGTGGCAGACTGTTCTCTCCAAAGATGACCATGTTACCTCCTATCTCTCATGCCTTTCCACAATGAGACTGGACACTCCTGTCATTAAGAGATGAGGTCTATGTTCCCTCTCCTTGAAACTGGGTGGGCTTGTGATAATGGTGACAGTGTTGTTCTGTAACTTCCAAGGCTAAGTCATAAAAGGTGATGCAGCTTTTGCCAGACTCTTGGGACATTTATTATTGCAACACAGCCACCATGCCACAAAGCAGCCCTAGCAGCCTATACAAGGGAACTGAGGTCACTGACTGACAGTCTTGGCTGAGCCCCCAGCCAACTACCAGCACCAACTCGCCAGCACCAACTCGCCAGCCACCTGAGCCAGCCTTTTTTTTTTCTTTTCAGACAAAGTCTCACTCCGTCACCCAGGCTGGAGTGCAGTGGCACAATCTCGGCTCACTTCAACCTCCACCTCCAGGGTTCCAGCAATTCTCCTGCTTCAGCCTCCTGAGCAGCTGGGACTACAGGCATGTGCCACCACGCAGCTAAGTTTTGTATTTTTAGTAGAGACGCGGTTTCAGTATGTTGGCCAGGCTGGTCTCGTACTCCTGACCGCAGGTGAACTGCCTGCCTCGGCCTCCCAATGTGCTGGGATTACAGACATGAGCCACCACTCCTGGCCACAAGAGTGAGCCATTGTCAAAGCAGAGAGTACCCAGTCAAAGTGCTCCGGAAAACAACGTGTGGGGCAGGGAAGAAAAACAAATGACTCTTGCTGTTTTAAGCCACTAAATTCTGCGGCATTGGATAAGCGAGTGAGACCCTGCGACCTGAACACGAGGCTCTGCCCTTGGCACCAGGCAGTGGAAGGACTTTGAGGTGACTGTTACAAGAAAGCCAGAAGGCCTTTAAGAAGCCTGTTGGTTGAGGCTGTAAAAACAGGTTTTTTTGAATGTGATTAGAAGTTAGAAGAAGGGAAAGCCATGTATGTAATAGTGCAAAGTCTGGCAACACTGTCACCTGTGGTCATGTGGAAAATCGGAAAGGACCTGATGACCTACTTAAGAAGATTCCCGAGGCAGAATACTGGAATTACCACTGGCTTTTCCTCATTATCTATGATGAAATGCAAGAGGGCAAAAATGAGCCAACGACGTTAATTTAAGGGAAGCATAGACAGAAACGCTACCATCTTCACAACTTACTAGCTCTACGCCAGCCTTTCCCAGGGAAAAATGTGCGTTCTTAGGCCTAAATATGTTGAAACGCTCTCTTCCATTTGCTACTAATTTTTCTTCTCCTTAAAATGTGTTGTTGGGACAATCTGATTTTTAAAGGTTTCTTGAGCATGTGTAACTCCTGGCTGCAGAATTTCCTTTAATGACAGAGGCGTATCATAGCGGTTAAAAGCATCAACTCTGGAGCCAGGCTGCCTGGGTTTAGCTCTTGGCCCCACCACCACTTGCAATCTGTGTGATCTTGTGCAAGTTTCCTGCCTGTTTTCTCATAAACTAACACTCACCTCAAAGGCTTTACAAGCATTAAAAAAATCAGTTTTGGTAAAGCGCTTACAACAGTGCCAAGCACACAGTTAGTACCAGGTAAATACATTTTTAAATACTGGCAAGGATGTTTGCTTCTAGTTACTAAAAAAGCAGAGTGCCCCTCTTTGGAAGCTGGAGTCTCCATCTTCCTGCTGTCACGACAGTAAGAAAACTAGGTGACAGTTTACCAGTAAAGGCACAACTGGAAACCCATTAGTGGGAAACAGTCCTGGGTAAATTGATAGAAATCATATTCTGGAAATCCCTGCCTGACTTGAATCAGGCAGAGACGTGAGGACCTTTACCTGTATAAAAAGATGTGCAGAGATGAAGTGAGGAATATCATTACACTGTTTCTCCATGAGGGTACAGGTATGAACTCATCTTGCCAGGTACCAGTATTGCTGAGTGAAAAGAGGGCTAAATTTTAGGAGTAATAAGGACTACTTATTAATAAATAGTAAGTACTGTCATTTCTTAGACTGTCTAAGGAGCTATTTTTCTCAGAAATGGCATTTTAGGAATAGAAGACTATGACTTAAAAAGAAATACTTATTTTTTTGTCAGCACATCACTTGGAAGTATTTACTGAGCATCTATTGATACTGCATGTATTTATCCCAGAGATTAAAGGGCCAAGGGAAGAGAAGGGCAGTGGCAAAGGAAGAGAAGGCAGAGGAAGAGAATAAAGACAATGAAAGCAGAAAAATCAACACAAATGTGCACAGCATTTACTAGGACATTAGGAAATTAATTCCTCCCCTGTTAAAAAACAACTTCCCTGTCCATGGGATCATTACAGGGGAAAGCTGGAGGACATCTCACAAAAGACCATAATTTAAAGAATTACAAAACCTTTATGGGATGCACAAAAAATGACCAGGTATTCATACTAATGAACTACAATGGAATTACATAATAGTTCAAAGAGTTATTAGTCTTTTCATTTTATAAAGAAGCCCATCATTAGTAGTAATTGGGCTGGTATAAAATAGGAAATCAGCTTTTGAAGGGCCTGGTCTAGTATAAATTACAAAACCATGGCCAGCGGCATCATTTAGATAATTAAATATTCTAAATCATCTCCCTTTGACATCGCCATTACCATTTTTATGATAGAAACAATTATTTATTTGTTTAAAAATATGTGGATTCATAAAGGTAGAGAAGAAAAACATTTTTAAATACCCAAAGTGAACAAAATGAAGGCAAAACTAAGTTCCAAAGTTGCTCTTTGGGGTGGAGAGGGGTAGAAGTTGGAGGTGGAGGGGAGGCGTAAAGAAATAAATGAAAGATCTGCATCCTCAGGATTGCTCTGCACAACTGACCTTCCAGACCCCCTCCATCTTAGGTCAACATCTGGGATGGTCACCCAATACCTCTTTGTTTTATTTCAGCTTCCCATTTTAAAATCCTCCCATAGGCTAGGCATCGCAGCACTTTGAGAGGCCAAGGCAGGCAGATCACTTGAGGTCAGGAGTTCGAGACCAGCCTGGCCAACATGGCAAAACCTTATCTCTACTAAAAATACAAAAATTAGCTGGGTGTGGTGGTACGTGCCTGTGGTCCCGACTACTCAGGAGGCTGAGGCAGGAGAATCGCGTGGGCCTCGTAGGCGGAGGTTGCAGTAAGCTGAGATCACACCATTGCACTCCAGCCTGAGTGAAAAGCAAGACTCTGTCTCATAGAAAAAAAAAAATCCTACCATAAACACATTTTATTCCTTTGCTCTTGCCTCTGAATTCCCTTCATAGGGACTTAGTATGAAATGTGCTCAACAAATCTTACTTTATAGGACAAAGACAGTTTCAAGCTCCCCTTGAAATAACTACAGTATTCTCTTAGATAGAATCCCAATGTATACAACACCAGCCTTATGATATTTACCCACTGATTGCTTTTTTTCCATAGGTAAATGAGCTCTGAACTGTATTTTCCATTTGCACTAAGTCAAATGACAAGAAATCTCTAGATGCCTATATTAAAAATAGAAAGTAATACAAACACTATAAAGGGCAGGATATTTTCCCTATCAAAGAACCTTAAAATGTGGTGCAATTTGACTAAAAGCTGTGTACTATTTATTTCTAAAAGTGATTCTTAATAACTGGGACTGAAAAACCTAGTTAAGACTACAATGTAATTATAAATCAATAATCAAAAATACCCATGGTTAAAATGTATTACGCAAATTATTTCTCCAAAGAGTTGTACTATACAACACTGTTTTAGATAAACTATCCTACAAAAATATCAAAGTAGCATCCAAAAGAAACACAGTAGGGGTGGGTACTTGTTTTAGAGGCGTTTCGTGTGATCGGCTGCTCATATACTTATTGCTGTATGGGGCTTAACCTGAGAAAGCCCAAGCCTAAATTTTACTTTCTTAAAATTGAAAAAAGAGGAGTCGTGATTTTTATTATTCCTTATTTAAGTTATTTTAAAGTTTAAAATACTGTTTTTAAAGTTTTACTTCTACAGCTAGCACACAGTACTTGACTGCTGCTGAAATTTAAACAAAAATATTTCAGGTTACTGAAATATTTATAAAATCGTATTTTCAGGTATCTGTGATTAATGTTCCAGAAAGCAACTAGTTTAAGTACTTCACAGATTGTCTTCTGCAAAACCATTTATACAACTAAATTCCCATCTACCTGATCTTTTTCTTTTAGAAATACAAGCCAGTTAATTTCTTAAAACGTACAAATCAAAATACAGCCCAGCCCTTGCTGTTACACACCATCAAAGCATACTGGCGGCTGCTTCCAGCCTTTCAACAGTGTCTACTACAAACAGATCACTGCCTCAGCTCAGCCTCCTATAGAAAGTAAATACTCAACTAGCGTATTCTGACTTAAGGGTCACCTAGACCAGAGCCTGCCACAGGAATAAAAGATACTCTGTTCTCACTCATGAAGTGGGAGTTGAAAAGTGAGAACACATGGACACAGGGAGGGGAACTTCATACACTGGGGCCTGTCGGAGGGTGGGGGGCATAGGGAGGGAGAGCATTGGGACAAATACCTAATATATGCGGGGCTTAAAACCTAGATGACGGGTTGATGGGTGCAGCAAACCACCATGGCATATGTATACCGATGTAACAAACCTGCATGTTATGCACATGTATCCCAGAACTTAAAATTTAAAAAAAGATGCTGTGTAAAAGCTGTGAAAGTAAGTTGTTCACACTAGTAAACAAATAAATGCTTTATTTTTTCAAGAGCTTCCTGGCCCCTTTGATATGTTACTGTGCACAGTGAATCTCTGAAACCTGGACCTAGGATCCAAGGTACTAGTCTTCCAAATGGATCTGAATCACGAATCCACTTGAATCCAGAGTATCTGGTAGACCAATACTTTTTCTTTTTCTTTAAGATTGGTCAAGTGCAGTATTGAGAAGGAAGGAAAAAGCAGAACGAGGAATCTGATCTGTAACTGGCTGTGAATACTACCTTTGGACCAGCTGGCCAGTTTTATAAACAAACTTCAGGAATCCCTGAGCTCTGCAGAGCCTACACAGTAAATATGCTAGTATATGGCAAGCAGTAATGTAATATAGCTCGTACTATCCACAGATTTTAACTTTAAACAGAAATACATTAGAGATTCATCAAATTGTGAAACAGTAGGCTAATAGGACACCCTTAAAAATCTGATTTGGGGGAATGTATGTCACTAAGTCTCAGCTTTTTACTTTTAGGACCTCCTTGCACTTTTAAACTTGGAAAAGCTCAAAGAATTTTTATGTCACTTATATTTATCTATATTTGCCATTTTAGAAATTGAACATTTTAAAAAAATATCCAATTCACTTAAAAATAAGAAAAATACACCATCAATTGAAAGAAATTTTTATGTAAAAAAAAGAGCTGCTTTCCAAAACAAAAAGGATTTTTGTGAGAACAGCGCTTCTTACAGTTTTCTGCAAATCTCTTTTAACCTCTGGCTTCACAGAAGACAGCTGGAGTGAGAGATCTGCTTCTGCATTTCATCTGTTGCACATGCAGTCTTGATTGGAGCACCTGAAGAAAATCCAGCCTCACTCAGATACGCAGTTGCAAAGGAAAGAATTTTTAAATGGCTTTTTTTCTGGTAACTGTGGATCTTCTCTGATACTCCATCAAAACCAGACAAGAGGGAGTTTCTTAATGGTTAGTTACAATATGAAATCTGGACCCAAACTGATGAACTTTTGTACTCTGCTACATTAAAATCCATTGGTTTGCCTTGCACTTGGAATGGATATTTTATCCATGTGTGATTTTTGTCATATTAGGCATTAGTCATTTGGAAAACAAGGTTCATTGGGTTATGTGGATCTTCCAAATGATGACCTGTTCCATTATATGAGATCAAAAAAACATCACTTTAAATATCTTCATGGACTGAAGAAGTCTCTCGATACTAGGAATCTCACAGCAGCAAATGTTAAGTTTGCTAAAATCCTCATCTGCAAAGCTCAAATTTTATGACTGGCCATAAGTCCTATCAGTTGTTTTCCTTAAAGTGACAAGTGAATTTCATTCATTTTCAAGAAAATGTCTGCCAAATACCCAAGACTAAATGGCTATGGTTTAGCTGTTAGTCACTCTTTCAAGTAAAAATGGTGTTCCATGAAAAAGCTACCGATTCAGCTCAAACAAACTGAAGTTGCTTTTCTTCAGTTCAACCACTGCACTTCTGTATGCAGTAAGAATACTTTCCATTTCCATGCCACAGAAAATTTAAAAACTATTTGCAGGGACGAAATTCAATAAAAATTAATTTTACTGCTTCATCAAAGCCATTCTTAAGTGGATCTGGAATGTTTTTTCCTGAGAGTGTCTGGCGGTGAACAGTGACCAGTACCGGCTGGGGCCACATGGTTGGTTCATGCCAACATGCCAGCAGTTTCACCTACCACTGCTGTACACCATTAACATAGATGTCACCACAGTGAAAAAGGCAAATCACACCTCAGTATTGTTCGGAAATTAGTTTTGACCTCATAGGCACCTAAAACAATCTTGAGGAGCCCTGGTTAAAGTCCATACTGAAAAACATCATTCTAATATAAATAAAAATAAAAACAATTTTTGTTTTGTTTTAAATCACAAGCAGCAGAAAATCATAGCCTTTAAAAGTGGTTAGTGGCGAGAATTTTTAAAAGGGAGGGACTTGGGGACTATGTTCCAATTCCCCTATTTTTCAGAGAAGGAAACTGATCCCAGTGGGGTAGGGGGAGGGTTAAACGTCTTGTCCAAGTTTATAAGGCAATCAGACACTAGGTCAGAAGCCCATTAGCTGTTCTAGCATCCCATTCTACTGATTCAACAGTGCCTCTGACACAGGCACAGTGGGGAGATCTTTGGGATGATGTACTGGAGACATCTGATCCCAGTGGTCAAAACATTCATCAGCTCAAAGGATAGTGGATAGAATGTGCTTTTCCTATTTTAAGTACAAGCGATAAAACTAGACTTCTAGTTTTAATTCCAACATGTAAAGAGCTTGGAAATCATCACTCTCATCCTTACAAGACAAAAAATCCTGAACAAACTCAAAGTCAATGACATTTCATGGATCCGTCAGTAAACTGAAGTTGTGGGGCAAACCTCCACCACAAAATCTGGAGAGAGAAATACATTCAGAGCCACGGGCTGGGATCTGGGCACCTGGAGCCGAAGTCATTGAAGCCACAAACTGGTGGGAACACTGCCATGGTAGTTCTGACGAATGGCCAGCCTGTGAATTGGCAGCCAGTCTCAGCAAGCCCCCCCACTCAGTTGTGAGTTTTACTCCCAGGAACCCCACCGGGTAAAGAGCCAGTAAAGATCCTCTTAAGGCTCCAGCATGGGGAGGTGAGAGTAACCTTTGTGAAATGCACCCAGAACCTTCTCCATGACAAAGGCCTGTGCCCTAAGGGGAAAGACTTTCCCAGAGCCTTGTCTCAGAGCCTGGAGAAAGGGCATTCCTGAGTCCAGCCCCCTCTGGCCTCCTGTCTCGCTTATGGGGTTGGAAAAGCTACATGAGAAGAAACACGTGTGAAGATGCAGCCTACGGACACAGGCCCACTGAAAGACTGAGTTAATCAGGAGACTGCAGACCACTGGCCCTCCCCACACCCTACAAATGCACCAACGGGGCTCCCCCGTGTAACAGATAATGAAAGCCGAGAGAGGGGCAAGATGCACCCTCTCTCCAACGAGGGTGCTCAAGGAAGCCCAAAGCCAAGACACGACAAGAACGAGGGCACTGCAGGGACTGGAACCTTCTGGCACCCACAGCTGCCATAAACATGACACACAGCCCAACTCACAGCCAGATTAATAGAAAACCTGATGTTAAAGACCTGTTTACCTCAGTTTCTGTTACCCACCATGTCTAGCTTCAGTAAAAAAACACAAATCACAAAACATGCCAAGAGGCAAGAAAAAAGCACAGTCTGCAAAGACAAAACACGCATCAGCACCAGACTTAACTATGGCAGAGGTGTTGGAATTACCAGCCAGGGAATTGAAAATTTAAAATAAAGATTAATGGAATGATTAGATGGTAATTGTAAAATCTTGACTGTCTAATGCCTTACTAAATAGCAGCTCTGCAGAGGTGAAATTCTCAACACAGTACAGATGTGGATGTCCCCGGCAAAGGGAAAAAGGAGTGACAAGCTGACCCCTCCAACAGCGCTGTACCTTGTCTGCTGGGGCAAACAAACCTGTGGCTCCACTCTGCCTTCTGGACACTTCCCTCTTATGTAAAGGGCAAAAAGCCTCACAGTGAAAGGAATTCCTAGGTAGGAAGCACAGTATGGCATCTTGGCTGCAAATAATCTAGCCAATCAGACACCACCTCTTTTCCAGTGGCATTCTCCAGGAGGGACCCATCCTATATACTGCTATCTCACCTCTCACTGGACTGTATTACTGAAAATTTTCCTCCAATTTCCATACCATTTGTACAACGGACTGCAGCTACTTTTTTGTTTGTTTGTTTGTTTTGTTTTTGAGACGGAGTCTCTGTCACCCAGGCTGGAGCGCAGTGGCATGATCCCAGCTCACTGCAACTGCAGCCTCCCAAGTTCAAGGGATTCTCCTGCCTCAACCTCAGGAGTAACTGGGACAACAGGCGTGTGCTACCACGCCTGGCTGATTTTTGTATTTTTAGTAGAGACGGAGTTTCACCATGTTGGCCTGGCAGGAGTTAGAGAACTCCTGATCTCAAGTGATGCAAAGTGCTGGGATTATGGGTGTCAGCCACTTCGCCGGGCCCTGTCTCTTTTCTTTTCAATCCTTTTCTTTCACCTGCAGTAGTGGCTCGGTGAGAAAAGTACTTACCTTGCCAGGTCTATAATTTGTGCTTAAGCATTCTAAGGTGGGGTTTCCCCCAAAAATATAGGTTTTCTCCTACTTCTCTTTGAACAAAATTCCAGTTGTGCAGATCACTAAAGCCTAATTTTTCTATGTGTGTGTGTATATGTGCATGTGTATATGTGCACGTGTATATGATTAAACGTTCTTTGCAAGTCACTGCCTGAGGTTCAGCTTTCTCAGGAAATCTCTCTTTCTAAAAGAGTTCATATTCTGAATAACTCCTTGGTCCATACATTGAGCACAAGAGTTTACACTGTCAGCAAGAATATAAGAAAAAAAAAATCACTAAATCACTCTCTGATTCTTCAGGGTGGGTGTTATTATTTACTCCTCGAGCTTTACTGAGAAACAATCTTTTTCCAGGGTTACAGTACTGGACCTCATTTTCTCGTGCCACCCTTTTCTTGTGCATAAACATTAAGTTTCTCTTTTGAACTGGGCAGACATTCCCACAACCTTCTGCTCTTCACGTGCCCAAGCCTCCAGGATCCTCTTAGCTCTGGAGTGGTGTGTGTGTAAGCACTATGTACACATCATTCCACTTCTTGTGCACGAGCCTGAGAATGATGGCCTCCCAAGTTTTGTGCCCTGGCCACCTCACTTGCTTCACCCTAGTCCTGGACCAGGCACAAACGGCTGTTTACTTCTAGAATGTCCACTGCTGTCTGTCCTCACTACCATTTCCTTTTTTGTGTGTGTGAGATGGAGTTTTGCTCTTGTCACCCAGGCTGGAGTACAATAGCACAATCTTGGCTCACCACAACCTTCGCCTCCTGGGTTCAAGTGATTCTCCTGCCTCAGCCTCCTGAGTAGCTGGGATTACAGTCACGTGCCACCATGCCTGGCTAATATTTTGTATTTTTAGTAGAGATAGGGTTTCAACATGTTGGCCAGGCTGGTCTTGAACTCCTAACTAAGGTGATCTCGGCTTCTCAAAGTGCTAAGATTACAGGTGTGAGCCACCAAACCTTGCCTTTTTTTTTTGTTTGAGACAGAGTTTTTCTCTTGTCACTCAGGCTGGAGTGCAGTAGCACGATCTCAGCTCATTGCAACCTCTGCCTCCTGGATTCAAGTGATTCTCCTGCCTCAGCCTCCCAAGTAGCTGCAATTACAGGTGCCTGCCACCACCCTCGGCTAATTTTTTTTTTTTTGAGATGGAGTCTCACTCTATTGCCCAGGCTGGAGTGCACTGGCGCTATCTCGGCTCACTGCAACCTCCGCGTCCCAGGTTCAAGCCATCTCCTGCCTCAGCCTTCCAAGTAGCTGGGACTGCAGGCGCACACCACGATGCTCGGCTAATTTTTTATATTTTTAGTAGAGATGGGGTTTTCACTGTGTTAGCCAGGATGGTCTCAAACTTCTGACCTCAGGTGACCTGCCCACCTCGGCCTCCCAAAGCGCTAGGATTACAGGCATGAGCCACCGCACCTGGCCGACACTACCATTTCTACTTGACATCAGTCACACCTTCACTGTTCTCTCTTTAGTTTATTCATTCCGTTCTTTTTCTTTTTTGGCTACAAGTAAAAAAAACAAAAACTAGCTTCTAAGCAGGACACAGCTTTCCTTCCACAGGTGATGCTCGTTATTCAGGTAGGTGGTCTGGCTCCTCTTAGCTGTGTTTATCGTTCTCGGGCACAGAGAAGTGGCTCCGCCATGGATGGGCCCCGCTGTGCTCCCGTCTTCCTGGAAGGTGGAAGTTCTGAGGTCTGAATGCTAGACAGTAGGCTGGCTGCAGGGAAAAGCAACAGCAGCTCTGCATGGACTCTCCCCCTACTCAGCACCAACAAGGCACCAGCAGAGGCTACTTTATTAGCAGGCCACGGGTGAGCTCTGTTTTTCTGCACTATTTTTACGGGAATTTTCTCAAAAGGCCAGAGTAGTTTTTAAATTCCAGGATTACAATGCTTTTTGGTCGCTTCCAATTTAAATAATCTGCTTCTAGTCCAAACAGTGCAATGAACAGTGAAATGGCCCTGAATAAAGATCACTACGTGGCCCCTCTGCTGTGCTTACACCTCGGCAGTCTGAGATCTCAGATCATAAGCCAACAGCATGATGCCTGGGGCTGTGGTGCTCAGAGCGCTGGGGCTAGAAGCTCTCAGGTTTGACTTCATGCTCCCTAAACTAACTAACCAACCTTCTTTCAAGCTGCTTCTCATGAGAAAGCTCCGCCGAGAGGATCAGCCACAGTTGCTCCTCCTAGCCAGTATTGTTTACCAAGAAAAGAAAACCTATTTAGAGCCAAAGAACACACAGGTGAAGCAGAAACACCAAATTTGCTTTTCGCAGGAAACACCCCTGGAGAGTCAAGAAATAATAAATTATGTCGAGGCACTCGAACGTAATTGCAGCCTTAAAAGACAGAGTGGGGCTGGGTGCGGTGGCTCACACCTGTAATCCCAGCAGTTTGGGAGGCCCAGGTGGGTAGATCACGAGGTCAGAAGATTGAGACCAGCCTGGCTAACACCGTGAAACCCCATCTGTACTAAAAATACAAAAATTAGCCAGGCGTGGTGGCATGCACCTGTAATCCCAACTACTCAGGAGGCTGAGGCAGGAGAATCACTTGAACCAGGGAGGCGGCGGTTGCAGTGAGCTGAGATCAAACCACTACACTCTAGCCTGGGCAACGGAGTGAGACTCTGTCTCAAAAAAAAAAAAAAAAAAAAGGCAGAGGGCCCTGCACTCAGGAAAGCAGTCCGTATGTCTCCTCAGTCCCCACCCCTTGTTGTGCGCAGTCAGCCAACCTGCCAGGGCTTACTGAGGACCTCCGAGGCGCCCAGTGCTGCTCCATGTACAGTGGAGAACTTAAGCACAGACTGAGGCAGTCCCCATGGAAGTTTCTATCTGCTCAAATTTTAAAGTGCACATGAGCCTTGAACTCAACGTTCCTGTTGTCCAACAGCACTGCTGGGGGCAGCTCTGAGGGCTTGGGGACACGGGGTGCTGCCCACGTGCTTGTCCTGCCCAGTGGCTCCTCTCAGCCACCTGGCTGCATGCCTCCACGTACCGACTCTAAACAGTTGTACACAGGGTTGAAAATGGGAGGCTTGAGTTGAATATGAATCTAAAGATTTGCTCTGTGGGTAGCAAGCCAGTCCTTGCAGTTAATCCACCCTCACTTTATTAATTACACACTTTATCTTGAAAAACACAAAGAACAGTGCCTGGTATATTTTAAGTGCTGAGTGCATTATAAATATGAACTCATTTAAGCCTCATAAGAAGCCTGTATTATCTGAATTCGAAGGTGAGGACACTAAGGCACAGAGAGATCAAGTGACCTGCCCAAGATCACAGCTAACGTGGTAGAGTGAGAGCCAAAGCTCTTGCAGTCTAGCTCTGGTCTATGCCATTAACCGCTGAACAAACTATTTAACAAAAAGGGAGGAGGCATTTATGTGAGTATATAACATGCCTTCCTAAGGGCAGCCATACCCACCGTAACTGAGTCTCTAGTGTAGAAGTTAAAAGAACAACAAAAACAAGGCAACCAGGAGCTGCGGCACTGCAGATATCACATCTCCCATCTTTGGCTCCTTTGTGTATCTCAGAAGCTTTCTGCAATGGAACACCCACCAGTCAGCCCCAAATACCTCCCCCAAGGCAGGCAGATCTGTGTGCACCAACAAAGGAGTCATCAGGCACTTGTCATTTAAACTTAAGTCGCAATGAAATCAAATTAAAATTTCAGTTCCTCAGTGGCATTGGTCACATAATAGGTGCTCAACAGCTACATGGGACCAGCAGCTACTATACTGGACAGCAAAGCGAGACCATTTCCAACATTAGAGACTTGTACTGGCCAGCACTGAGTAGATTAAGTAGCGTGATTTCTTCTCATGCTTTAGTCTGAATATATACATAATAATAATTTCATCTTTTCTTCCATTATGAAGCCGCAAAATTCAAAATACATTTTGTTTCTTCATAAAGCAAATTTTTACCCCAAAGTTCAGCTCCAAGCGATAGAGTGGGTTATTTACAAGTAGGTCAAGTAAAGCCCTTGTCCTCTAGCACCTGGTACCCCGGATGTTAATATGTCTTCTTTCACAATAATGACCAAAGCTTCAAAACCAGTGAGGAAAAAGGAATTCATGAAGAAGTTCAGCAGACGGCAAAATCAATTTTGTTTATAGATTTCAGCTTCATGTTGGACATTAACCATGAGACACACATTCAACTGGTCACATGGAAGCTTGACAAGAGAGGGTGGCTAAGTCCACACAAACGGATACCCCATCAGAGAAACAACTAAGACACGTGTTACTACACAAAATGGGTCAGACACTTCCAGGCTTTAAAAAAAAGCACCCACACAAAAAATGTTCAAATACGATGGAAGCCATGTGGTCCAGGGACAGTGGTGCCAAACTGCCCACGGCTAGCAGACACTTCCTTACAGTAACTTGTAGCATCCGGAACTTCCACTAGCAGTATACCTAAGCAAACAGTACCACCGCTGTTCATTCCATGCGGGTTCCCACGAAGCAGAAAAGCCACAACTAAAACGTGAACAACTTAGCCGTAAAGCACAAATTCTAGGATATTTTCACAGCTAAGGAATCTAAAATCCAAAATTCTCCCTCTAACTCCTCAACTTCAAGTCCACAGAAGCCAGTCAAGATTATCCTTATGACCAACAGGAATTGTCTTGTTCTAACACAGATCTTTGTTCATTTAAAAAAAAATCCTCCTGTCTGCCCCTCTCTCCATTTCTTCCCTCGCTCTTACTGTCTACCCCTATTATATTCAGAAACACAATTGAATTTTTGTGAAATCTTGCGATACAATAAAAGTTATTTATTTCACAAGAATGAGGCATTGCTTACCAAGCAGGGCTTATAGGAATGATTAATATCTAGTCATCTTAAGCTGCAAAAACACATTAAGCTCCTCAGAAGATGCAGATTTTTTAAATGCAATAAAGTAATAATTATATTACATACTTGTGACTTCTTGTAAGAAATCCAAACACGGTCGACTACTTCCAGAAATACTTATTGAAACAGCCAATGGGGTCTGTCCTTCATAGTTCCTTGTGTTCGTGTCTGCTCCATAATTATATAACATCCGTGCACACAGCACATCATCCCTAAGGGCAGATAAGTGTAAAGGAGTCTGTCCGTCTTCTAAGCGACCCAAGTTTGTGTCTGCCCCTCTCTGAAGGAACATTCGGCAATAAGAGTGATTGCTTTTGATCACGGCGTATCGCAACAGGAAACCATTCTGAATGTCGATGTTGGCATTGTGGTCCAGGAGGATTTTCACACAGCTTGACCTCTCTCGGATAATGGCGAGCTGAAGCGGTGTGGTACCTTTATCACTGAGTGGGTCAACCTCAGCCTTGAACTCCAGGAGAAGCCGGACAAATGAGTCCCTGCCGTAGTGGGCAGCCACATGGAGGGGAGTCCAGCCGTCGTTGCTTTTGGCATTAATGATGTCGCTCCTGTATTCAGATTCTAACATCAAGCGTGCGATGCGAGCCCGGCCATGCATGGCTGCATAATGAAGAGCCGTGAAGCCTCCGATTAAGTCTTTAACTGTGGGATCAGCTGGAGTTAAAACCAAAATGAAAGTATTAGGAGACTCTAAGACAAAACAACAAACACACCACAGCACAGCAAACGGTGGCCAATTCTCATATAAAATGTGAAGCAGCCAAACACTGCAATAAGCACCAAGTACATTTTCCCTCCATTCAATTCAGGTCTAGTTGTAATGGAAAATAAATTCTGTAGAATGTTACCACGTCTGGGTTAAAGAAAGGAGGAAGACAAAGTGTTTAAAAAGATATACACAACGAACATGGGGTTCAGATCACCACGTCCCGTCTCTTGGCTATTTAACCACCTGCTTTTGGCTGCTCAGCTCCCTCATCTCTACACCACTGTTTCAAGTTTCTCTTCTGTTTTGAACTTTTTGTTTTATTTTCTCTTGTGCCTCTTCTTGGTCTTAAAGAGAAACGTGTAGCAACACCTGCTGCTCTAAATTACGGATGTACTATGGTCTGGCACACTGTGTTGTTTTAGGGTAAATTAAGCAATAAGAAAAAAGTTTTTCCGTGGTCTGTACAAATTCCAAAGCATCTCAGATACATGTCAAGTAATCTTGATAAATTGTTTTTTCATAAGATAGAAGTCTATTGTGAATTCTTAGTTTCACATGAGCTTTGGAGTTTATAAGAATTAAGCAATGCATTATGTGAATAATTAGAAGAAACCTCAGCATTGCTAAAACAGTTCCAGAAACCTCTCCTAACTGACTGATCTCCGGGGAAGGAAAAACAACTGTAATAGTTTATCTGTTATGTGACTCGAGTCACAGACTTTTGGCACTGGCCTCAGATCTTTCATTAAAGCCAAAGGTTGGTTCTTGATAGTGTTCACCCTGTGGCATCCCTGGCTGGAGGCAGAAGAGGGACAAGAATGGGTAATGCAGGGAACCTCCTGGAAGCCAGCGATTCTGTGTACAAGATAAGTTGATCAGACCTAACTACCCAGGATTAAAATGCTCTCTTCTTGTCAAAGTCACCCTTAATTTTTGGTTCGTTAATAAAAGAAAAAAATCATTAATGTTTTACTTACACACACACACACACACACACACACACACACACCCTCCAAAGGTGAGTAAAAACTCATGTATTGAATAAATGTTATTTAGGTATAGAACATATTATGACAGATGGTTCTCTTAGAAAAATCTATGAGGCAGAAAGCTCTATGTAAAATAATAATGCTGTGGAGAGTGAGTATTTCCGTGAAGGAGTTGCTAACAAAACTTATACAAAGTAAGATTTTTTTTAGGTAAGTCATGTCATGTAGGTTTCTAAAAACACTGACTGTAAAGTGACAATACACGATGGTAGCATTAGTTTTATCTATTTAGGGGAAATAAGGGCATCATATCTCCCTTAGTCTTAACTGAAAGAAAAACATACAGTACCTATTTACTATATGACTTAAATGAGGGCAAGAATATTTTAACAAAGCATTTTGCTGCCATCTACTGGCAAGGCATGAGCATGAGCTACTAATGTTTCCACTGGGCAGATACTTGCTGAGCCCTCAAGTCACTGAAGCCTGTTTCAGATGCATCACTTACCGAGAGTTCCAAGTCGGGCATGAAATCTTAAAGATCCCTTCCCATTCAAATGAAACAAAAAATCTTGCCAAAGATCATTTCTAATCTCTACCTGGCCAATCAACTGCTTGCAGACATTCCCTCTTAATCTGCAAGTGAAATGTAACAATACCTTCTTTTCACTTCTCCCACCTTTCAGCCATGGGGGTGCCTTTAAAGGAGCCAGTCAGCATCCTTATTTGCATCCTATACTTGTTCTATCTGACGGTAAAATTAAAATTATGTTACAAAACATTACACTTGCATCTCTGGTTTACATCTGAGGTCTCTTTCAGGTTCTACGTACATTTTGATGCTACACTGAGTCAAGGAAAAACACAGATTAACACACACAACAATGATCGGCTTAGTCTCTGTTAAAACTGAATGGGAGATTAGAAAGCAAATGAAAATGCAAACAAAATGTAATTTAAAGATTATTAGCCCATGAAATAAGGTAAGAAAATATCTCATTTGTAATAGCAACTTAAACTACGAAGCACCTAGACAGAAATTCAAGTAAGAAATGTACAAGACACGTGCAAAGAAAACGTTAATTGAACTCATGTCATCTGTATCCACTCAAATGTCCTTTCACTAAAAAGAAAAGCCTTCCCTAAACATTTCATATCTAAAACAGCAACCCCACCAAACTTATTACTTTGTTCCCTTATCAAACATTTTCTTCCCAGGTGGAACTTACTTAAACAAGCTGCAGCATAATCTCAAGAAGTTCATTTAAATTTAATGAAAAAAAATTTAATGTATATAAACAGAAGCAAATAAACATTCCCTATGAATATGAGGGGATTTTTTCCAACAGCTTTATTGAGGTAAAATAAAATGCACTCACTTTAAGTGTACAGATTGATGAGCTCTGATAATTGTATACAGGTATATAACTCACTACCCTATTTAAAATATAGAACATTCCATCATCTCAAAAAGTTCCTTCATCTCTCTTTAACCCTTCCCAGACTCTAGGTCCCAGGCAAAACACTGGTCAAGAAAAAGTTCTGCCTTTTCTGAAAATTAATATTAATGAAATCATATGTAGATTTTTGTATTTGACTTGCTTCACTTTGCATGATGTTTCTGAAATACTCCATGTTGTATCAACAGTTCATTGTTTTGTATTTGATAGTACTGTATACTACAGATGCATAATTTTTTAATCCATTCATGAGAAGATGGTCATTTGAGTTATTACCAATTTGAGGCTATTTAAATAATGCTATCATGAATTCACATGAGAGAAAGAGAGAGCGACAGAATGTGTGTTTTCATTTCACTTGGGTTCAACACCTAGGAGAGAATTGCTGAGTCTTATGTTAAATGCACATTAAACTTTTATAAGTGGCTATACCATTTTACATTCTCACCAGCAATGGATGAGTTCAAATTGGTCTCCATCTTGGTATCAGTAATTTTAATTTCTCTCATTCTAGAGAGAGTAAAATCATGGCTTATGATGCTTTTAATTTCTACTTTCCTGATAACTAGTTACCCTGAGCTTATTCATACACTTTGTTTTGTGAATTGTCTGTTCACATCCTTTATCCATTTTTATTGGTTGTCTCCTCACTAATGAGTTACACAAAAATTCTGTGTATACTGTGGTTCCAGCCTTTTGTCACATGTTTTTTGTATTTTCTCCTAGTTTGTTGCTTGCCTTTTCATTTTCTGTATCATGTTTTGAAGAACAAAACTTTTAATTTTGATGAAACCCATTATCATGTATTTTAGAGTTTGTGGTTTTGTATCCCACTTTAAAAAATGTTTGCCCAATGCAATGTCACAAAAATTTTCTGTTTTCTTCTAGGAATTTTGCGCTTTTAACTCTTACATTTAGATCAATGGACCATCATTAATTTTTGTGTGTGGTATAAGGTAAGTTCAAGGTTCAGTACTTTCCACAAAGATACCTACTTGTTCCGGCACAGTGTGTTAAAAAGACTTTTAATGATTTACCCTGGTGTCACTGCTGAAAATCAATTCACCATGAGTGTAGGTGTATTTCTGAAATCCGTTTTGTTCCATTGATCTAAAAGTTCCTCCACACACCAATCCCACACTGTCTTGACTACTGGAGCTTAGAGTAAGCTTTGACAGCAGGTAGCTTAAGTTCTCCAGCCTACTTTAAAATTATTAATATTTTGGATAACAAATTTTAGAATCAGCTGGTCATTTCTTCAAACAAGCCTGCTGGAATTTTGATTAGAACTCCACTGACTCCAAGGATGGCAACCTCTCCAAAATGATCTAAACATTATTGATCTTTCCAAACCATAGCCATGGGAGTTCTCTATTTATTTAGGTCTTCTTTAATTCTCTTTAGCAATGTTTTGTAGCTTTCAGTGTACACGTCATACACACTTTTTGTTAAATTTATTCTTAAATATTTTAAACTTTGTTGCCATTATGAGCTAAAATTCCATTTTCCAAACGACGACTACTATTAGAAATTGATTTTTGTACACTGACTTGTGTATTCTATAATCCATCCAAAATCACTTTTAGTTCTAGTACATATTTGTAGTTTTCTTACCAGGGTCTACATGCACAATTATGTTCTCTGCAAATAAAGACAGTCTGACTTCTTCCTTTCCAATTCATGACTCTTGATTACTGCTCTGCCCTTATTCCGCTGGTTAGAACCTACGCTACAATGCTGAATGATCCTTCCCTTGATTCCTGATCTCAGAAGGAAAGAATTAAGTAGTTCACCACCCGGGAAGCTGTAGCTTTTCACTGCTTTGGAAATCACCTTCTGCTTCTGGTTTCCCTTCTTATGAATGTATTTAAGACTATCTCATTTTCTGAATCTACTAAAATGATTGTTTGGCATTTATGTTTTATTCTAAGACGATAAATTACTCAGGCTATTTTCAGATGTTAAACAAATCTTGTATTCCTGGAATAAATCCTACTTGGGTTTAATGGAATATCCTTTTTTTAATGTACCAGTAGACTGGATTTGCCTATATTTTGTTAATAATTTTTGTATCTGTTGTAGAGAAAAACACTGGCCTATAGCTTTCTTCCACGGTCTTTGGTTTGTATCCGGGCAACACGAGCCTCATAAAACAAGCTTGGAAGGGTTCCCTCCTGTGCCAAAAAATTTGTGTCGAATTCTTTATGTCCTTTAATATTTGAAATAATTCAATGAGAAGCCAGCTGGGCCTAAAGTTTTCTCAGTGAAAAGTTTTAGTTACAAGCTAGATTTCTTAAACTGATATAAGGCTATTAATCTATTTTTTCCTTGGGCCAGTTTTAGCAATGTGCATCAGGGAATCTGTCCATTTCTCCTAATGGCACAAAGGTGCCCATTACACTCCTTATTACCTTTTTGATGTCTAGAGGATCTGTAGTGACATACCCCTTTCCATTCTTTTTAAAAATTTTTATTGGTATGTAATATTTTACACGTTTATTGGGTGTATGTGAGTCTTTATTATATGCACAGAATGTGCAACGATCAAGTCAGGGTATTTTCGTTATCCATCATCACCTTGAGCATTTAACATTTCTATGAGCTGGGAACATTTCAGGTCTTCTCTTGCAGCTACTCTGAGATACGTAACACATTTTTGCTAACTACTGTCACCCTACTCTGTTACTGAACATTAAAATTTATTTCTTTTAATCAATGGTACCCATTAACCAACCTCTTCATTTCCTCCTACCACCAACATACCCTTCCCAGCCTCTGTTATCTACCATTCTATTCTCTACTCCCCAGAGGTCAACTTTTTTAGCTCCCACGAGTGAGAATGTGATATTTTTCTTTCTGTGCTTGACTTATTTCACCTCACATAATGACCTCCAGTCATCTATGTGGCTGCAAATGACATGATTTCATTTTTTATGGCCAAATAGTATTGTGTGTATATATACCACGATGAACATTTAGGTTGATTCCAAATCTTTGCTATTGTGAATAGTGCTGAGTAGACACCCAAGTGCAAGTATTTCTTTGATACACTGATCTCTTCTCTTTTGGATACTCAGTAGTGGGACTGCTGGATTATATGGTATTTTTACTATTTGTTTGAGAAATTTACATAGACAGTGGTTGTACTAATTGACAGTCCCACCAACAGCGCACTAAGAGTTTTCTTTTCTCTGCATCTTCATTGGCATCTGTTATTTTTTGTTTTTTTTTTTAACAGTAGCCATTATAACTGGGATAAGATATCTCATTGTGATTTTGATTTGCATTTCTCTGCTGATTAATGATGTTGAGCACTTTTTCACATACCTGCTGGCCATCTGCATGCCTTCTTTCAAGAAATGTCTATTTGTGTCTTTTTTGAGACAGAGTCTCACTCCTGTTGCCCAGGCTGGAGGGCAGTGATGCAAACTCAGCTCACTGCAACCTCTGCCTCCTGGGTTCAAGTTATTCTCCTGCCTCAGCCTCCCAAGTAGCTGGGATTACAGGCACCTACCACCACATGGGCCCAGCTAACTTTTGTATTTTTAGCAGAGATGAGGTTTCACTATGTTGGCCAGGCTGGTCTCAAACTCCTGGCCTCACGTGATTCACCCGCCTCGGCCTCCCAAAGTGCTGGGATTACAGGTGTGAGCCACCATGCCTGCCCACTTTTTAATGAGATTGTTTGCTGTTGTTTTTACTGTTGAGTTCCTCCCATTCTGGATATTACAACGTCCCTTGTCAGATGAATAGTTTGCAAACATTTTCTCCCATTCAACAGGTTGTTTCTTCACTCTATTAATTGTTCCTGTTACTGTATAGAGGTTTTTTAGTTTCTAAAATAGAGTCCCATTTGCCTATGCTTTAGTTGTCTGTGTTTCTGAGGTCTTAGCCATAAAATCTCTGCCTAAACCAATGTCCTGAAGTGTTTTCCCTGTTTTCTTCCAGTAGATTTATGGTTCCAGGTCTTTAATCCATCTTGTGTTTTGCATATGATCAGAGACAGGGGTCCAGTTTTATTCTTTTGCATATCGATATCCAGTTTTCCCAGCAACATTTACCTGAAGAGGGTGTCCTTTCCCCACTGTATGTTCTTGTTATCTTTGTCAAAACTAAGTTTGCTATAAATACGTAGATTTCTGGATTCTGTTCCATTGGTCTGTGTCTGTTTTTAGGTCAATACCATGCTGTTTTGGTTACTAGAGCCTTGTAATGTATTTTGAAGTCAGGTGGTATGATGCCTCCAGCTTTGTCCCTTTTGCTCAGGATTGCTTCAGCTATTTGGGCTCAATCCTAAAAACATGAATTTTAGGATTGTTTTTTCTAATTTTGCAAAAAGTGACCTGGTATTCTGATAGAAATTGCACTGAATCTACAGATTGCCTTGGACAGAAGAGTCATTTTCACAATATTTATTCTTCCAATCCATGAGCATGGATGTCTTTCCATTTGTTTGTGTCCTCTTCAATTTGTTTCATCAGTGCTTTGTTTCCTTGTAGAGATCTCTCATCTTCTTGGCTAAATTTATTCCTAGGTTGTTGGTTTTTGTTTGTTTTGTTTTTTTGTAACTATTACACATGAGAATGCCTTCATAATTTCTTTTTTGCCTGTTTCAGTATTGGTATATAGAAATGCTACTGATTTTTGTATGTTAATTTTGTAACCTACAACTTTACTGATTTATCAGATCTAAGAGTTTTTTTTTTTTAATAAAGTCTTTAAGTTTTTCTAGATATAAGATTATATCATCAGCAAAGAGAGATAATTTGACTTCCTCTTTTCCAATTTGAATCCCGTTTATTCCGTTCTCTTGCTTGACTGCTCTGGCTAGGATTCCCAGTACTGCCGGAATCTCTCTTCCACTCTTGACATTGGTTATGTATCTTTTCTCTCCACTCCCCCCCCACCATTCTAGACAGAGATTCATCAATTTTATTAATCTTTTCAAAGAATCCTTTGTTTTTTAGTTCTATCTTCTCTATCGTTTGCCCATTTTCAATTCCACTGATTTCAATTATTCTCTTTATTATTTCATTCCTGTTTTTACTTTGGGATTAACTGGATTCTAGAAGTATACAGAAACTGTTTCAATCTCTGTGCAATTACTGTCATATATTTCATCTTTATATGTTATAAGCTCAATAAGAATTTAGTTTCATCATTATTGTCTTCTATTTTCTTTTAAAAGATGAAATGACAACAAAAATATATTTATACTGTCTGTGGTCAAACTAATGAAAGGTAAAATAACAGCATTTCCTAATAACTACTGTCAACATTGACAGACTCAGCTTTTCTTATACACATTTTTAAAAAGTTATAGCTCTAACTATACTCTAATTACTTGTTTCTCTATATTTGGACATTGAGAACGCCTACATTTGGAAAATTATATACAATGAAAGGCAGGCTTTTTTTCAGTACATCATGATATTCAGAAAGGTGAAACTTTTATACAGAAAATATTTCCCACTTTTAAGACTGCTTCCTCTGGTCCCGTTAAAAGAATTTTATTTAATCTAATCATTAATTAAACTTAATTCAAATGAATAGAGTTAATATAAATTCTATAATGGCAAGAGAAGCTATTGTTTTTAAGGCTTCAATACACACTACTAAACTGCTTTCCAAATGTACTCTCACAAATTTCCATCAATGTGCCAGTTTCACCACATTTGGAATTATCATTTGCAAAATCTTTCATTTTTGAAAAGCCAAAAATTGTTTTCATCTTTCTTCTGTGAATTTGACTACCCCCTTATCTCTTACTTATTTTCACGTGTTTCACCAAAAGGATTTTACCTACTTTATCGGGAGGTTTTCTCAGGTTTCTCTGGGGATTTTTTTATAGACTTAAATTCTAGAGCTTTATCCAAGAGCCCTCAGGCCAATTTGAAGAAACACTGACTCTGAAGATGAATAAATGCACTACAACATGGTCTCTTCATGTTATTTTCTTGAAATGTCCAGCATGGTCTTGGAATTTTTAGAAGACTCAAAATTGGAAAATAAAGATAATAACGAGTTTGTTACAATTTCCACCCTTATAATAATGAGACTGTTTCATTACGATTCTAACAGTACACTAAACTGGTCAGAAAGACCACCAAGATTTGTACCAAGGTGCTATTATACGCATCCCATTTGTGTTTCAAAACCCAAGTATTTTTAGACCACTGTAAAACCCTAAGTTTTCATCATTTTGATGCAGGATGTTTGAAAGTAAAGCAACAAAATATCACTTATATGCACAGGCCAATGTTCTACTGTCAGCCCTCCATATCCATGTGTTCCCTAGCAGAGAGTCAACCAACCACAGATGAAAAATAATTCAATTCAAAAATTAGAAAGAATACAACAATAAAAATACAACGGTTAAAAATAATACAGTATAACAACCACTTACATAGCATTTACAGTGTGTTAGGTATTATACGTAACTTAAAGATGATTTTAAAGTATACTGGAAGGTATGCGTAGGTTATATGCAAATACTATGCCATTTTCTATCAGGGACCTGAGCATACGTGGTTTTGGTATACTGGGGCAGGGTTCTGCAACCAATCCCCTGCAGACACCCCCGCAAAGGACGACTATGCTCTGCAATATGGCAGCCACTTGTCACAAGTAACCATTTAAAACACGGCCAGTGTTGACTGAAGAACTAAACTTTTTTTTTTTTTTTGAGACAGAGTCTCGCTTTGTCACCCAGGCTAGAGTGCAGTGGCAAAAATCTCGGCTCACCACAACCTCTGCCTCGTGGGTTTAAGTGATTCTTCTGCTTCAGCCTCCGGAGGAGCTGGGACTACAGGTGCCCGCCACCACGCCCGGCTAAATCTTTTTGTGTTTTTGGCAGAGACAGGGTTTCACCGTGTTAGCCAGAATGGTCTCAATCTCCTGACCTCGTGATCCACCCGCCTTGGCCTTCCAAAGTGCTGGGATCACAGGTGTGAGCCACCTCGCTTGGCCGGAACTGAACTTTTTAATTAACTTGGCTGAAATTTAAATAACCAGACCTGCTATGGACAGCACGGGCTTAGATTAAACTAGAAAGAAAGCCATACTTTGTTCTCCTTTTACAATATAGGTAGTATCAGTTATTAAACTCACCCTCACTCATTTTCTCAACAAAAGTGGATTTCTCCAGAAGCAGCAGCAAGTGTGGCTTCACATGGCTGCTCCCCATCAGGGTGCCTCTGGGCACAGCACTCTACCTCAACTATGGTCACAGGCAACCTCTTGCTCTGATTCCGGCCAGCTCTGTGCGATCACGTTTTACCATGCAGGTATATGAATCTAACACTAGTAAAATCTGACCTATTAACATATTTGAGATAACTTCTAGTTGAGTGTGTGACTGGCACATCTATGTCTCATTTATCAAACTGCGTCTGGCTAGCTTCCCTCTCTGCTAATCTTCACCACTTAAATTAACCCCAACTCTTCTCTTCCTGATTCTCAGGCCAAAAGCCTATTATTCTTGATGTATTTCACTCTCACATCACATCCCAGCTACTCTTCTTGCCTTAGGGCTTACGCCCTTCTGCTATGCTCGCACACTATAACCAGCTAATTTTTTTTTTTTTTTTTTTGAGATGAAGTTTCGCTCTTGTTGCTCAGGCTGGAGCACAATGGTGCGATCTCGGCTCACTGCAGCCTCCACCTCCTGGGTTCAAGCGATTCTCCTGCCTCAGCCTCCCAAGTAGCTGAGATTACAGGCACCCACCACCACGCCCGGCTAATTTTTGCATATTTAGTAGAGACGGGGTTTCACCATGTTAACCAGGCTGGTCTTGAACTCCTGACCTAAGGTGATCCACCTGCCTCAGCCTCCCAAAGTGCTGAGATTACAGGCATGAGCCACCGTGCCCTGGCCTAACCAGCTAATTTTCTAAATCACAAGACTGTTCTCCCATTCCTCTGTCAAAGGTTTTGACAGCTCACCAATGTCCCTACAGTAAATTATTGGATATGCTCCAATGATACCGAACATTTTTCAGCTCCTAAAACCAAAACTGCTCCTTCTTTCCTTCAACCCATCGCACGCTGAGTTGGAATAATTCCACACATCCATCCTTCCAGCCTCACCTTTCCAGATTTCCTGTCCAACCCTGCTTTCCCTAGGAAGTCTTCCTTGCACTCATCCACCCACCCCAGCAGACAGTGAGGACTTATTACACACGGCACTTAAATTCACTCTTTTGGAGCTGCCTTGTTTTCTTAGGAACAATACAGAACTATAGGTAAGACAATGGTTTGAATCCCAGCTCCAGTGTTTTTGAAGTAATGACCTTGGGTGAATTACTTACTCTTCTGCAGCTTAGAATTTTCAATGTAAAAACTGGTAACACTTATTATCCTAAAAGAGTTGTGAGGAATTTGGCATATACTTAACCCTCAGTGTTAGATCTAACTCCATCCCCTAGTAGACGATGAAGTACCAGAAGGAGGGCACCATATTTGCTCATTTCTGTATCTCGGGGCCCAGCCCTGGGCCTGACATCCATTAGGTGCTCAATAAATATTTGCTGAACATACAGTTTATAGAGGACCAACTGGTCACCTTGTCTATCTATCTATATGAATTCTTGTTCTTTCTTTCTCTCTCTCTTCACACACACACACACACAGCAGGGTGAGAAGCGAGGGAGAAAGAGAGAGTGAAAAGTCAAGTCTTGTTTCTTATGAGTTATTTCACTCACTGTTCCCTATTGGGATCTTTGAGCTATTAACAGGGGAAGCCAATTTGACTGGAGGTCACAAACTCTTAAACTCCATTGTTTTGAGGCTGGGTGTGGTGGCTCAGGCCTGTAATTCCAGCACTTTGGGAGGCCAAAGTGGGTGGATCACTTGGGATCAGGAGTTTGAGACCAGCCTGGCCAACATGGCAAACCCCATCTCCACTAAAAAAAAAAAAAAAAAAAATTAGTCGGGTGTGGTGGCATGCGCCTGTAATCCCAGCTACTTGGAGGCTAAGGCGGGAGGCAGAGGTAGCAGTGAACCAAGATGACGCCACTGCATTCAGCCTGGGCGACAGAGCAAGACTCCATCTTAAAAAGAAAAAAGAAAAGAAACTACACTGTTTTGGAACTAACAGGTATGGCTGAGGTGGGAGGACTGCTTGAGCCCAGGAGGTAGAGGCTGCAGTGAATTATGATTGTGCCACTGCACCCCAGCCTGGGTGACAGAGCAAGAGACGCTGTGGGGGGTGGAGGGATGTATGATGCATTCAAGCAACTTTCTAATCTCACCAAAAGGTGGTCCATTTCCAACCTTATGATAAAAGAAAAGATTAGTTTTGTCTTGGTAAAACTGAGGAACAATTACTTGAGATAACTGGTGTTAGTTTTCGCTCTCTTTCTAGATGGAAGCAAAACAGATATGGTTTCTACCCTCAAGAAGCTTTAGACTCATCGGAGATATACACATTAAATAGAGAACTATGAAATAATTCATTATGCTTATGGTAGCTGTTGTAATAAAAAAAGGTACAGGGAACAATCATATCATATAACAGAGGGATAACGTCACACAGGGAACAATAGTATCACATAGCAGGATATATATATATATATAAGGATACCAGGTGACCTGGTCTGGCTGGTAAGAGAAGGTTTCCCTGAGAAAATGATCAGTGAGAGCTGAGAGAGAAGCAGGCAGAGCCGGTGAGGGGGACACGGGTGGGGAGTGAGCAGAAGAGTGACCCCAGAGGGTCCCAGGCCAAAACCTTTGCACTACGTGACTCTGAAAGAGAGGGGCTGCGGCTCAAAGCTGCAGCTAGAAAGGTAAGAGCAGCCAGGCGTTGCAGGGCCGCACGGATCACATCATGAACTATGAATATCACCCTAAGAGAAACGGGGAACCAATTATGGATTTTTAAAAGGAAATATTTTTATTTCCAGTTTAACAGGTCACATTATTTGCAGACTGGTTTGGAAGGGGCAAGACTGGACGCAAGGATGGAAGAGGCCACTTCAACACTTCTGGTGAGGAATGTTTCCCAACCGAAGAATCGGGTAGAATCTCCAGGGAAGGGAAGTGAAAAGATCTGACAACTTTTTAGGAGGCAGAATCAATAAGACTTAGCAGTCAGTGGTATTGGAGGTAAGGAAAAGGTACCAAGGATGGTTTGTAGATTTCTGGCATGGCAATCAGAGGCTTTGGTGCCATCTGCTGAGAATGAACACCGTGGTGAGAATGAACACAGCTTGTGCTGTGCTGGCAACGTCTCTGAGCTATCAGAGTACAGAGGTTGAACGCACAGTTGGCTACACTGGTCTAGAGGTCACAGGCCAGAACTAGGCTAAATACAGAGCACACCTAAGCGCCACGTGTGGCCATAAGCAAGTGGGGCAGTAGGTATTTTCTTCTACTAATTCTTCCAAGTTGTTTCATAATATGCTAGGAGAAATACTCTCTGAATCTCTTATTCTATTAGGGAAAGGGGATCAGGTAAAAGGTGCTATATAAAAACAAACACAGGGCTTGTCCAAAATATTTATTGTTTTAGATAAAAACTCAGAAATGAAACCACACATATATGAAAACCTTGTATGTGACCTAGCAGTGCACAGTAATAAGAAAGAAGGCATGTCTTCATGGGAAAAAAGTGAAACTGTACCAGGCTACCTCATACACACAAAAGCCAATTCTGAACAGATTGAAACCTAAATGCCATAAAACATTTTATAAGAAAATAAAGGCAAATAATGACCCTGCAGTATATTTCCTAAATAAGACACAAAGGGCACAAACTATAAGGCTAAAGAAAAACAAAATTCACCTGCATTAAAATGTAGACTTCTGTCCAACAACAAAAATAAGAATGTGAAAAAAACTAGAGAGAAAACATTGCAACATGTAACAAAGAATACATAAACAATTCCAATAAATCAATAAGATGAAAAGCCCAGTCTTGCAATGTTTGTTACTCATACGTCATTTTTGGAAAAAAAAAAGAGAGAGAGAGAGAGAGAGAGATGCAGGCATATCACACCAGGGAAGAGAAAAACCATCTGGTAGTACATCACTAGTAAAGGCAGTGAACACACACTTTCCCGCCTGGTCAGTAAGGACATAAAATGAAGACAATCTCTTTGGAGGACAACCTGCCAATATCCACAAAAAATGTTCTGACTTGGCAAATGCACTCTTAGAAGTTATTCAAGAAATAAACTCTTACATGTATAACATAATCAGTCAAGGACATTCTCTGTAATGTGTCTAGTAGCCGAAAAATGAAAACTTAAAATGTCCGGCAATAGAAGTTAAGTATAAATAAATCACATCCATACGATGGAATCTGAGACAGAGTCCTATGCAGATAAGGAACTATCACTAAATTAACTGTTATGTAAAAAAAATCAAGAGGTAGAACAGAACATTTTAAAAAGGAAGCTGGCTACGAAGTAGAGGACGGAATAATATTTCTGCCTACATGCACAGATGACCTCCAGATGGTACATAAGAAACCAGTGAAAGCGATGGCCTCTGAGAAGAAGGGTAAGAGACTGGGGCTAAAAGCCCCTCACTGATCAGTCTATAGTAGCTTTAATTTGCCTTTTAACCATGTATGTATATATGCACTATCTTTTCAAAAACCAAAATCTCTTGCTACGAAAATTTCAGCCATTCTCAAAAAATAAGAGAATAAACAAATGATAGCATATCCATACTTATAAATACCATATTCATAAGCTGCAAAGAACAGTGAATCAATATGTATTAACAGAACCGATAGGTTTCTTTGCGGATAATGAAAATGTTTTAAAATTGACTGTGGTGATGAATATCCAACTCTATGAATATGCCAAAAGCCATTAACTGTACACTTTAAATGAGTGAATTCTATGGCATGTAAATTATATCTCAATAAAGCTATTAAAGTATATATGGATAGATATAGATAGATAGATAGATAGATACACAGTCATTTACTACTTAACAACAGGGATATTCTGAGGACTGTGTTGTTAGGTGATTTTGCTCTTGTGTGAACATCATAAAATGCACTCACACAAACCTAGATGGCACAGCGTACTACACACCCAGGTTATATCACATAGTCTACTGTTCCTAGGCTACAAGCCTGCACTGCATATGGCTGTACAAAATACTGTAGGTGACTGTACAAATGGCATTTGTTTATCTAACCAGAGAAAAGGTACAGTAAAATATGGCATTATAATTTCATGGGACCACCATTGTAAATGGGGTCCATGATTGAGCAAAATGTCCTTATGCTATATGTAACTAGATACATACATACATAGAGAGAGAGAGAAAAGATTCAGAAACTATAGTGCAAGCTTGTCCAATCTGCTGCATGCCACCTGGGGCTGCATGCAGCCCAGGACAGGTTTGAATGCAGCCTAACACAAATTCATAAACTTTCCTAAACATCTTAAGACTTTTTTGCAATTTTTTTTTAGCTCTTCAGCCATCATTAGTGTTAGTATATTTTTATTTGTGGCCCAAGACAATTCTTCTTCCAGTGTGGCCCAGAGAAGCCAAATTGGTGTGAATAATATGAATTGGACACCCCTGCTATTATAGTCCCTAAGAGCCCTTCACCAGTTTTTCCCTTTTCCCCCTACCATTGGTTTTGATAAAGTTTTACTGGAACACAGCCACACCCATTAGTTTATATACTATCTATGGCTGCTTCCATGCTGTGACGGCAGAGCTGGGTAGTTACAAAAGCCAGTATGGCACACAAAGCCTAATATGTTTACTATTTGGCCTTTTACAGAAAAAGTTTGCAGACCTCTGATATTAAAAAGGCTTTAAGTCACATAGTTGAATAAAAAACAACAGTTGTAGAATTATACAGTTAGTATATCATTAATGTTCAAAACCACAAGCAACATAATACGACAGAATTTCATTTTCTTTTTCTTTTTTTTTTTTTTAGACAGAGTTTTGCCCTTTTGCCCAGGCAGGAATGAAGTGGCATGATCTCGGCTCACTGCAACCTCCACCCCCCGGTGTTCAAGCAATTCTCCTGCCTCATCCTCCGGTAGCTGGGATTACAGGCATGCACCACAATGCTCAGTTAATTTTTTTATTTTTAGTAGAGATGGGGTTTTGCCACGTTGGCCAGGCTGGTCCCGAACTCCTCACCTTAGGCGATCGACCCACCTCAGCCTCCCAAAATGCTAGGATTACAGGAATGAGCCACTGCGCCTGCCCATATAACAGAATTTCTATGAGTCCATGAAATAGGGTTAAGAAATGCTCTAGAAGGATAAGCACCAAACCAAACGTATACCCAGTTACATCCACGCAGAGGCAGACGGACAAGGATTAGGGGTTAGTCAAAGGCAACTTTGGCTTTACTTGTAATTTAACTGAAGATCTGCTTTGTTTTAAAGAGACAATATTCATGTATTACTTGAATAACACATCTTGAGGACATTTTTTATTAACTTTTTTTAAAGTGAGGCTGGCAAAAGCGGAAAGTAACAGGACTAGGTGGAACAGAAATTGTGAGCCCCGATCTTGGTCTTAATGTTATGAAACCCTGCACAGAATTTTAACAATTCTGACCCTACACCCACCTTTTACTTTTTACAGATCTTTTTCCTGGCATTCCACTTATATTTCCCTCTGATTAACCTCAGAACTGAGGTTCCACGTGAAATGACGTGGAAGGCAAGCTACAAGGTAGGCACAGCCCAGAGAACTTCCAGGTCCTGACAACAGTCAACTATTTCAGGCATGTAACTCCCGTGTCAGGGCCCCGGGCCAGGCGGCTACTCCTAGTCTCAGGACTCGAGCAGCCTTGCAGTCCGTCCATCCTGTCAACCTTTGTATTCATATATTCATATTATTCACACGACACCCATAAAAATACTAGGAATTCCAAAATTTTTCTGCACCTCAAAATGCAAGTAAGTCTGACTAGTCTTGTAACAAAATATACCTTAGGAAGGAAATGAAATCATTTCTAACGAGCAACTAAAGCCCTAGACTGGCACATATGTAATTTGAGTCCCTCACCAAGCTGCTTTCAACCATAATTCACAGAGATAATGTGGGTACACATGATCAAATATATATAAAATCCATCTCTAGGAAAACAAAGTAGGTTGCAATGCGACTGGAGAAAGTAAATTAGTTTTGGACAATTATTAGTTTAAAAACCATGGGAATGGACAGTTTTTCAAACCAAAAACGGAATACGTCAAGTATAGTTTCCAACTACATATATTTACACAAAATTAGATCTCAGATAACCAGTCTTCTCATAGTGTAACTACAAGCTATGTACAGTTGCTGGAAAAAAACAAGTGCTCTAAAACACTAACGAAGGAAAGCACCTAAAACAAAAAGAGAGCTATGGACAGGATATCATTAGGGCAATGATTTTTGCTGTTTTTTTGGTTTTTGGTTTTGTTTTGTTTTTTTTGACAGAGTTTCACTCTGGTTGCCCAAGCTAGAGACCAATGGCACAATCTTAGCTCACTGCAACCTCCGCCTTCCGGGTTCAAGCAATTCTCCTGCCTCAGCCTTCCGAGTAGCTGGGACTAGAGGTACATGCCCCAAAGCCTGGCTAATTATTTTGTATTTTTAGTAGAAACGGAGTTTCACCATGTTAGGCCAGGCTGGTCTTGAACTCCCGACCTCAGGTGATCTGCCCACCTTGGCCTCCCAGAGTGCTGAGATTACAGGCGTGAGCCACCCAGCCAGGCCCATGATGTTTAAAGGACTTGTGCTGAGTCTATACGCTTGAACAACTATCAACAGGGGAAACCTGTGCAATTCTCTAATTACAGGTACACCACAGCCACTTCTGCTTCTGAAACAAAAGCAACTGCACAACCTGAAGAAAGGCTGTTAAGCTGAAATAACCTGGGCAAGCCTGCCTGTACAGAAACTACAGTTTCGGGGAAAAGAATCCATTCACAAAACTGATCTTTTAAACAATCAGGTTTTAAACAAAACAGCACACTTACAGCAAATCTTCACAAAGGGAGGAGAGTAAGATGTTGAGTACTAACGAAGCATTAAAAATTACACAGACACATTTTAAACTAAACGTAATTGGTTTCTCCTTGGGAAAAAAGATTTGCTTCTAGGAAACTCACCTCCATGTTCTAGAAAAACCCGAACACATCTTTCCTTTCCTCTTGCTGCAGAGAAATGAAGCAGAGTCCAGCCATTAGCATCTCGGCCATTCGGAGAATAGCCTTGTTCTAACATCTTTCGCACTGTGTGGACATCCCCAGCAGCCACCGCAGCCTGGATCTGCAACTCTTCCTGGAGTTCAGGGTTCCTTCGACAATGATGGTGTAACATCCTAGCTGAGTCCGCTTTTTACAAAGGATTCATTAGGTCACAGGGATCAGCCTTTAAGAAGGGAAGGTAGAAAATGTGAAATTTAGAATAACTGGTTCCTGATACCATGTCCATTAAGAATCACAGAATGTTCCATTTGCTAAATCAGTAAACCTTATTAATGACAATGCATACTACTAGCCAGGTGTGGTGTGCCTATAGTCACAGGTACTCAGAAGGCTGAGGGGGCTGGATCACCTGAGCCCAGGAGATCAGTCCCAGCTACTCAAGAGGCTGAGGTGGGAGGATCACCTGAACCCAGGAGATTAAAGCTGCAGTGAGCCCTGATAGTACCACTGAGCAAGACCCATCTTGAAAAAAATTAAAAAAAAAAAAAAGTAGAAAGATGATACAATATATTTTAGAACCTTAAGAATCTAAACAATTAGGCCAGGCACAGTGGCTCAGGCCTGTAATCTTAGCACTTTGGGAGGACAAGGCAGGAGGATCACTTGAGGCCAGGAGTTTGAGACCAGTCTGGCCAACATGGTGAAACCCCGCCTCTACCAAAAATACAAAAATTAGCCCGTATGGTGGCACACACCTGTAATCCCAGATATTTGGGTGGCTGAGGCACGAGAATTGCTTGAACTCAGGAGGTGGAGGTTGCAGGGAGCCGAGATTGCACCACCGCACTCCAGACTGGGCAACAGAGTGAGATTCTGTCTCAAAAAAAAAAAAAAAGAATCTAAACAATCTGGTGATTAACCACATGATAAAATTACTCAAAGGAAAAGTAATACAGTGAATTCTCACACTCTCTAAAAGGTCACAAAAGAGGAATGTACCAAAACCCAATATACAACGAAATCTCTGGACAGGCACACTGGCTCACATCTGTAATCCCAGCACTTTGGGAGGCCACGGCAGGAAGATCACTTGAGCCCACGAGTTCGAGACCAATCTGGACAACATGGTGAAACCCTGTCTCTAAAAAAAATACAAAATAAAAAAATTAGCCAGGCATGGTAGTGTGCACCGGTAGTCCCAGCTACTGGTAGAAGCAGGAGGATCATTTGAGCCTGGGAGGTCAAGGCTGCAGTGAGCCATGACTATGCCACTGCACTCCAGCCTGGGAAACAGAGCAAGGCCTTGTCTCAAAAATTAAAATAAAAAAGTAAAATGAGACCTCCTTTATGGAAAACAAGAATAGTCCAAAGTAAAATGGTAAAAAGTTGCATCTTACATGTCTATACAAAAGCTTTTTTAGTGTGTTTTTAAGCTTTTAACTACATATAGAAATCTAAACAAACAAGCTTCTAGAAAGCCATCCCGGGTGTGCTAACTGGAAGGAATAGATTAGACACATCTGTTAACTAGTAGCCTCTGTTTCTAAAAAAAATTTTAAACTGTGATAAAGCCCTTTAAAGACATTTTTTGTTCTCTTATGTAGCTTAGGCATCACAGGATAATCTTGCTAACAACAATCATTTATCTTGCAAAACTTATTACAGACTGTACAAAGGGTAAACTTAGGCCTAACTTAAGTCAAATCATCACAACTTAAGAATACAAATATCCTATGTCGTTTTATACATAGAAATTGGCGTCATTACGTACTCATAAGTATCATGACTAAATGATCAAATTTAAAAATATCAAGCTACTTCTACAAACAGCTATTTCCTCAGAGAAAACTGGGCATAAACAAGATTGCCTCTTATTTTGTCTCTCAATTCCTTCACAAATTGTCCCTTCTTAGAAATTTTTAAATAAGAATCCTTTCAGAATAGGTTGTTGCTTATTCTCGGTTATAAGAGAAAATGCTGAAGACCATCTGAAGAAATTAATGGCAACTTACTACGCTCACAATCATCCTTAACAGATTTTCTTTTTAATGAAGTGATTATGTTGGCACTTTGAGGTCTACCATGCAATAAAAAGACTGAAAGAATATCAAAACAAACCTGGGTTTTCTTTAGTGAGTGGTGTATTTAATATACATTAACTGATTTAAGAGAGAGGGAAAAGTTAAATGAGTTTTCCCCCAAAACAACACAGATGACTGATGACCGAGTCAACTTACCTTACGGAAGAGTGTCCCTTCTCCTGATATTTGGATTGCCTAATAACCATTGTGCACATACAGCATCGTGGGAAGGGGGTTCAAAGTATGTCCAGACTGCAGAGTAAAAAGCCTTCTTAACCTAAAAACAAAATAACAATCATAGGAAAATTCTTTAAAATAATAATCATAGATGTCTGCACAGTCTACCTTTTGATGAATTTAAATGTCAGTGCCTTATAATAAATCTACAGAGCAGAGAAAGAACTCAGATCAACTCTTACAGAAAATAATCTTGTTACATATGTTCATCTCCAATAAATATGATTTAGTTTCAGGACTTCCCCCTCAAAAATGCAGTTATTTGAAAAAGAGCAAATAAAGAAAATAATAAATCACGTATTTAGAATTTGGATGCAAGCACAGATGCTTCATTTTCCTCTACTGAGAATACATTTTCAGACTTGCTTCAACTGTATTACTTTTTAACTCACACCATTAGTCACCTGCACTTTCTAAAGAGCAGTTAATACGTGTGCATTCAATATAGAAGGTAGCCTGGGTTAAAATGAAATCTATGACGAATAAAAGGAGACTGTGTCTTTAAATGCTTTTTCTTCATATGCCCTAAAGGCATCAAGTCAATTGCTTTGAAATTGTTATTTCTTTACGCATACACCAAACTAGATAAAACATTAACAACAGCCTTGCCAGATTCCCCATGTGAATTCTGAGTAAACTCTACAACTTAAAAAAAAAGAGGGTGGATCTTTCTTCCTGTCAATTAAATTCCAGCTTTGTTAATTCCATTAAGGTTAAGGACACAAAGTGACTTCTACACAAAACCCAAAGAATTACATATCGGGAGAACTACTACCCCATTCCCCTTACGGTGAATGAGCATCACTTAAACTTTCAGACAAGAAAAGGTCAGGCCACTTAGCAACCTGACACAGAGCAGTCGTATGTACTGCTGGCTGCACACCAGAATTTTCAACCAATCCAAATTAGTTTAGTCCGCTTCTCTCTTTTCCTCTATTCTTATCTGTTTTTCCTTGTCAAACTTCTTTAAGGAAGGCAAAGAATTTGCCAACTTGCCCTTGGAAATAAAATTTGTTTTAAAACTCTATTATTATTTTTAAATAAATGAGGCAGACAGGATCAGAACAACTCCTACGAAGCAAGCTGTGAAACATGCAGAACGATCCTTATACAAATGGCTGATTCCAAGACTGGAACATCACACAGTGCCAGAAAGTAAGAAGGTGCTCAAAGAAAGACACAACGATGGGGGAGGTCAAAGGACACAGAAGCCAAGTGAAAGATCTCTCGATGGCCAGAGAGGGAACAACTGGAGCAATACTTAAAATAGTACCAAATTACAACCCAAAGTACAAAGCAGATATCAATGGGTTCATATTGATACAAATAACTGATTCAATAAATAAGGAGGGGAGAAACACATCTGTCGTCCAGAACTCCAAATAATTTGTATAGGTAGTCCCTCCTCAAGGGGGTGAGAAACATATGTTAATATAACATGTTATTAGGAGAAACTGAGTGTGGAGCATGCAGGAACTCTGTACTGCCTCTGTAATTTTTCTGTAAATCCAAAGTTTTACCACAATAAAGTTTATTTTAAGAGGCAAATCAATGTCTCCAACCACATACTGCCACAAATGAATTTGCCATCACTTTTCACATAAGCTACTTTAAGAGTGAACATCGCCGGATATCTCACTTCTAAGTGTGTTCTCAGCACTTTCTGCTTCCCATAAGAAGTAAAAATCACCCAACACAGATTCAAGTCTGTGAGAATCCTGTGGTTGCTGCTGGCTTCCAACTACCCATCACCACTTCCATAGAGGCAGCTGGAAGTGACAGGAAAGAAGACATGAGAGCTGACCAGAATAGTAAATGACATTAATTTATTAACAACATCAAGAAAAGGCCTGGTTGTAAAAGATGAAGTGGCTACACTATTTCTCCCCACAAGAAAGATGCAAAGGCAGTAGTAACTTGTGACCATTCCGTATGAGCGCCTTCAATCCAACAAACAAATGTCTATGGAATGCCTGATGCATACCTGGCACTGTGATAGGCTCTGGCCACAGGTAGCACCTCCAGGTGGTATTCCAATACAGTTCTGCATACTTAAAATGATTTTTTAAAATCCCAGACATTTTAAAGATTATTTTTCTCTTTTCTGACAATACCAAGTGTTATACACAATAACCACAGGTTTAAACCAAAAAAGTAGGCCTTGCATGTACTAATGCATCCACATATACCAGAAAAAAACATACACACACGTCATGCACACATGATCCCCGTCAGCTACACTTCTTTGAATTATGACAATAATTTATTACAAAAGATCCCCAAATAGTCAAAACATCAACAAGTAATTTCCTCTTGACGTTACTTTATGAGAAATGCACCTGACAGAGTAGAGCTATTCACACGTGTATCGATGAAGAAGAAAAAGACTGTGGAGCTTAAAAGTGAACACAATATCCAGTGGTAAAGAATGTCTATTAAAAACCACAGAGGAAGTCCAGAAATGAGAATGGAAGAAAGTCTATTTTCCCTCAGGGAGTTAAAGTTAAAAAATCTGATAGCTCATGGAAGTCACCTATAATATAATGGACTATAACAAAAGAGGTAATTTTCTAAGTTATGTATGTTCAATGTAAGTTTTTGTGGACTCAGGAGCTACTGATACTCTGAGGGTACGATCTTTAGAAATTCTATTCTAGGTTTCAGTCAGAAGAAAAAAGCATCCAAACAAGGAAGGCTTTCTTTTCCACTCTACACGGGGTCAAAAGAAAGCAATCTAGGCTTCCAAGCTTTAATATTATTGACCATATTAATAACTACTAATTTTGAAATTAAAATACATTACCATCTAATTTCCATATATATGCCAAGTGAAGTTCATTTAGTTAAAACCAAAACTTCTTGCTTCACAGAGTTAAAAGAAAAAGTCTATACTGATAGAACAGAGTGAAGAGTAAAATAAACATAAAACAAAATATGTTTAAGACCTGTCCAAAGTTAAAAACCTTCACCAAATTTGACAATATTTTCCCAATTTCCTTTGGCATAAATGATTACACATTAATGACTTTTTGCATATTATTTTTCATTAAAAGTTCACACATTTTTGATTAAGTGATATAAATGGAACTGTGCTTTCTGATATCATGTAAACTTAGAAACAAGACATTGGCTTGCTACTCAAAGAAAGAAGCATTTCTTTGCAAAGTAAACAAAAATACATGCTGGTAAGAAGATAAATGAAATCAGCAACTCCGATGACACTGGGTCTGAGAAAAAAAAATCCTTCAATGGTTCACGTTCGCAAGATCTAAGAGGGAAGATGGACGCAAAAACACTACAAGGCCTGACCAAAACGTAGAACACGGCTGAGATGCCTGTTCACAAGCTCTGCTGATATGATCAGGAGCCTGGAACCCAAAAAAGTAGAAGTGTTATTTTAGTATCACTCAACATAGCATAGCATAGTAGTTATGTTCCAAAACAAATAAAGGTATCACTATTTCATCCAAATGACTGAACCGCCATATAACAAGGGTTTACTACCATGCACAACTTATCTATGACTCACATAAATTCTAGCAGAGAAAACCAATAATTTTCATGAAATTTGGATGAAGCAACAGAAGAAATTTTAGAATTCATTTATCCAGACCCAACTCAAAGCTTAAATCACAAGTACTGTAATGACGAGGTTCTGTCAACATTATCCTTTTAACCCAGGTCTGCCAATACCATCTTTGCAGCCTTGTGTGTCAGTTCCTAGAAAGTTCACAAGAAAGGACACAATCATTCTACTTAAGGAGTTCATTCAGTTGATTATGAAATGGAAGGCTGAAAGTCAGGTACTAGATATGCTAATATAAACAATACCTGGCTTTAGACTTTTTAGGGATAGCGTGTATCTCTACGTCACCAAAATCAAATATGAACAAATTAAAGAGATAGTGTGTGTGTCATAGTATTAAATAATTGTAAATGACATCACTTTATGTATAAAGAATGTAAGTACTGGCCACAGTATACTAAAGATGCATCACTGAATAGCTTCAATTAAAATCAATTATTCTCCCTACATGATTATAAATCTGTATCTGGTGACCAAATAAATTGCATTTTCTTTTTAAACTACATAATTGGCAATAGAATTAACAAAAGCTAACTGCCAGGTTAAAAAAAATGTAAGCTACCTAACTAGCCATGTTGGTAAATACCCAAATTCAATATTCTGAATGTCTCGCATAATCTAGAACAAATACTCTCAATCATTCTAATATTAGAAACATTACAGATGCTGACAATTTATTCCCTAATCTTAGAAAAACCATTAAAAGATGAGATGATCCATGAAATACTATTTAAGCAATGAGAATGAACTGGCTGAGAGCCAGGATAAAGCCTTATCCTCTCTTACCTTATATGCTGGACTAGCCACAGACTCTCTCCCTTACCATCTCAGGGGAAACTACCCCTTAAAAATGAAAGCATCCTAGAGTTAAATCTAAAGCAGAAAAAATATTTAACTGAGAGGCTTAAACACAAAACACAGTACTTCATTTCTGATCTTTAAAACATACTTCAACTATTTTAGCATTTTTTCGAAGTTCTGAAGTAATCATTAGGCCATCTCCCTGGCAACTTCCATACTTACATAATAAAATTAGCCTTTAAAGGTTTCTGCCTAGCTTTTACTGAAATGATGTAGTCAAGTACTCCTGATTCCCTACATACACATACAAAGGCTGCCCTAAGTTTTCACCAGGGAATGGTAACTGGTACATACTGATTCTAAATCCTATTCTGTCGAATCTCTTTTTTTTGGCATCCAGTTCCCTGTCTCAAGAATACATATACCTCAGATCCCCTTAAAAGCGTCTTTAGCTATGTGTTGAGAATTAACAAAACCAGTAAAGATACGAATTTCTTTTTGTGGAGGGCAGAAAGTCCAGAGGAACACAGGAAAACAAAAATATTCATTTCTGCTATTTTAAGTACTTCCTTGTAACAAAAATTCCCTAATCAATCTGGGATATTAAAATAACTCAGATTAATAAGTCACTTTATACTTTTGCTACTGGATGTTAGAAAAGTCATTCATTTGGCTGATTTTGGAATTAAACTTTGTATAATTTCCATGCTTATATTCCCTCTTCAGGAATTACACTAATGTCCTAAGCTTACCTTCTGTGCATTTTCAGAGGCAGCAACAAAATATGGCAGCAGAAATGTGATCACATGAATTAGATGCTTAAATTTCAATCTAGCAAACTCTATGTAAGGGTTTTGAAATGAGAAATCTTTTTTTATAGAGTGCTAAAATTAAGAGCCAGATATGTAAACACACCAAAAGTTTCCTTTGTTTTTAAATTCCTGAGAGTCGGATGATTAATAAGATACTGTGTAAATTTTTTAAAGTTCTTCTAGAAAATCTGAGGTGTAACTTAAAAGTTTCAAAGCCCAGCCACATTTGTCACACACAAACACACAAAAATCCAAAAGAGTTAATTACACTTAAGTGCTTCAGTGTAATAATGTTGCTTTTATACCATTCACACTCTTAAGGTACACAGGTTCGCTTTTTAGTAGGAAATAAAATCAATTTTCTGACACTCATAAATCTCAAGCCATTAATTTACCTTCCTCTACCAAATCACTGTCAATTCGTAACTCAAAAGATTTTTCTGATTCAGGTAGAAGAAAGGTGATAGGAAAGAGTAAAGGGGGAAACAGTAAATTACAGTTTAATTAAAAGGGAGAATCATTCAGAATTAACAAGCAATTAACAAGGAATTGAGGAATTCCTATGAGAGTAAGGAAGAGGGGTAGCTATAAAAAGGTCTCAAAGCCTCAGAGCAAAGTAAATGGCACAGTGTACCAAAAGATAACGCAAAACACCGAAACACATTGCACAGAGAGAAAGTGGAAAAACACGTTCCTGGGGCAGAGAAGTTATAAAATGTTAAAGATCAGGCACGGGTTATGTTTTTGTTTTTCCTGGGAAACTGAGAGGGGGGGGGAGTTAGGAAAGGCTGTATTCCCAGGAAACCACCCTGAAAATAAAGCACTGCCTAATGAGGTAGGGGCCAAGAATAAACAATGGGGGAGGGGAAGCTGGCTCATTACCTTTACAGACGATGCTGATCAGAGGCACTGCGCCTTCTGCTTCCCTGGTAAGGGGGTAGACCCCTTCCTGCTTTCGTGTCTTCTTCAGCCAGCTCAAACCTAGAAAAACAGAAACCAGTAAGTGGTGCAGTGCCTCAGGGGTGAGGAGGGGGCTCAGAAGAAAGGGGGAGCTCAGGAAAGCGACTGGAGAGTGGCAAGGGCAGGCAAGAAAAAGCAAAGAATTTCCTACCTCCTACCTTCCCAGCCAGCCCTCTTTCCCTCGGGGGAGTAACTGACTTTACCTGTCTCCTCAGCTGCTGCTTCTCTTCCTCCTTTTAGCCTCCTCCACACTCACCAACTTCTCCATTGAAGAAATACCCCAGGCAGGGCCGGACCCTGGTGTTCCTGATCCTCCTCGGTGCTTCACGGCCCCAGCCCGGCGAGCATCCAAACAGCCGAGCAAGCAGGAGGTGGCGGTCCCGGCCGCCGGGCAGCCTCGGGGCAGGGGTGTAGGGAGGCAGGGAGGAAGTCCCGGCTCCGGTGGGGGGGGCAGTCCCGGTCCAGGGCTCGGAACTGGGGGCTGCCGCGCTCCGGGCCGGAGGCTTCCAGCTACGGAGGGACCCAGGAGGTCTCGGGCCAGCAAGGTCCCAGGTCATACGAGGTCCGAAGTGCCAGCCGTGGGGTCTCCAGATAGGGGGCTTTCGGGATGCACTTTGCACTGGGCCACCCCCGCCCCCTCCTTCCAGCACTTTGGGGTCACTGGGATGGGACCAAGCCTTCAGCAACCAATCAGCGGCCGCAGTGGAGCCTGAGCCTGGAGCCGTAAACCAGGTCCGGGGTGGGTGGGGGTGGGGGGAGTGGGGGCGACTTGGTTGGTTGGTTGTTTCCTTCTCTCCTCCTTACCCCCAGCAGCCCCCACCTTCTACATGCCGTAAAGCTGCCTCTGCATTCGCGACAGTTAAGGGAGGCGTGCCGACCGGGGCTGAGACTCGTCTCCGATTGGTCTCACTCACTTACCCCCACGGATTCCCTGTGGTGGCTTCCGAGGCTCCGCCCCCGGCGAAGGACTCAAAACGGTTGCTAAGAGACACTGTACGCCGAACGCGGTCTCTGCGCATGCGGGAGGAGGGGCCAGCTTGTACTTTCTGTGAACTACGGTGGCCCAGAGAGGGCAGGTGTGTGCTCTCGAATGGCGGTGTGAAGAGAGTTTTCCTGAGCCGGATCCCAGGCAGGTAACCCGGAGCAGCCGCTGACCTCGGCGGCCGGGGAGGCGTGAGTGCGGCCAAATGAAGGCCTGGTCCAGGGCTTAACGTTGGGAGGGCGGCAGGCTCAAAGAAGCGAAGAGAGGGGTGCCCTGTTTCTCCGCCCCTGCTCAGCGCTTGTCAGACGCAAGTGCCCGGTCCTTGGCGCGTCTGTCCGTCCCTGAGACCCCGTTAGCTTCCAGGCTGGGGATGCCTCGCCTAGAGTGGGAGAGGGGACTCTCTTTGGGATGGCTACGCCCATCCAAGGGCTTCCCTGAAGGGATAGCAACGTTGGCCGGTTCTTGTGAATGAATGGAGAGGGGGCGTGGGGAAAATGCGAGATAGACTGATCATGACGTGTTTATTAAGCACATTTATTCATAGAGCAAGTGTTTTACTGGCCAGTGTTCTAGTCCTTGAGGGGACAACAGTGAACAAGATAGTGATTTCGGGGAGACAAAAAATTATGAGATAGGGATGGTTTATATGAGGAAAATCAAGCAGAAGGTGGGATCGATTTTGACCAGGACGTGATGGGCTATAGTATATTAGATAGGTAGTGCTATGGTGTGAATATCTGTTCCCTCCAAAACTCACGTTTAATCCCCAGTGTGGCAGTACTGTGTACTGTCTTCATGAGTGGATTAATCTATTCATGGATTAATGGATTATCATGGAGGTAGAACTGGTGGCTTTATAAGGAGACACCTGATAATACCTGAGCCTGCTTGGCCTCTTATACTTTGCAGTGCTGCCTCCTGACAGCATATGTGGTCTGTCAGTCTTAAGACTTCCCAGCCTCCAAAACTGTAGACAATAACTTTTCTTTATAAATTACCGAGTTTTAGGAATTATTTTATAAGCCACAGGAAATGGACTAAGATAGTGAGGAAAGGTCACTGAGGAAATGACATTTGAGCAGAGATCTGAATGACAAAGAGCCAGCCATGCCAAGATCTAGGGAAAGAATTTTGCCAGCGGAGACAATTAGAAATGCAAAGACTCTGATGCTGGCCTATGCTTTGCTGTTTACAGGAACTGCCAGAGAGAAGGCTATGGTAGTTGGAAGCAGAGTGGTGGGGAAGTGACTGGTAATGAGACTGAGGGGTGGGCCATAGAGGTGAGAAGACTCGAAGAGTCAGATCTTGAAGGGCGCAGTAAGCTCTGTTTAGGAGTTTAGACTCTCTCCTAAGGAAAGTGGATTGGTTATTCAGAAGGAAGTGGGTGTAGGATGGGCCAAAATACAACCACTTTGGAAGGGATCGGTTGCAGTTGTCCAAGGGAGACGTTCAGTGAAGTGCATGATAAAATGACAGTGAAGATAGATTCAGCTTTTTTATTTTTGGCCCATTATAATTTCATACTTTCATAATTTCTACTTTCTACATTTCCATTTCTCCTTGAAATTGGTAGCTGAATTATAATTAGAAACAACTTACTCAGGACTGTTAAATGGTATCAATTTTTAGTAGCTTTCAATCTTTCAATTCTACCATGATTTCTTCCTTTATTTTTTCTTAACAGCGGGGCTCCAATGTAAAAAATGAAATAAAAGCAGTATTTTATTAGTATTGTAAATGAAACGTATAGGAAGCCATTGTTTCAGATTAAACTCCTGCACTAGGTGCCACAGACCAGCCCAAATCAGAATGGAGTCACTGGTGCTAGATGCCACATAATCAAACAACTTAGAAATGGGCCAGTTGTCAAAAAAAAATCCAGAAGATACACAGCAAAGAATCAGAAGTGGGCCTGGTTTACCTGAGCCAGCGTGGTTAAAAAAACTCTCTCCTCCATTTTGACTCACTAATCTGTCTTTCATTCTCTCTTTTTGCTTCTTCATCACTTTTCAGCCCACCTCCTCTGAACACCTTTTCTGAATTTTTAGTTGAGATGCTGCCAGGTTCATGAATTGCTAATAAAAGCTAATTACATCTTTAAATTTGTTCATATTTTGTTTGTTTTTGTTTTTGAGACGGAGTCTCGATCTGTCGTCCAGACTGGAGTGCAGAGATGCGATCTCGGCTCACTGCAACCTCTGCTTTCCAGGTTTAAGCAATTCTCCTGCTTCAGCCTCCTGAATACCTGGGACTACTGGTGTGTGCCACCACACCTGGCTAATTTTTGTATTTTTACTGGAGATGGGGTTTCACCACATTGGCCAGGCTGGTCTCGAACCTCTGACCTTGGGTGATCCGCCCACCTTGGCCTCCCAGAGTGCTAGGATTACAAGTGTGAGCCACTGTGCCCAGCCTCAAATTTTGTTTTTTTGACAGTTCACATATAATGTACAAGTTCAGTTTTATAACATTTACTAATTGCAGAGTCAAGAAGTTTTGAACTCCAAAAAGAAGGGAAAAGAGGGAAAGAAATGAATAAATATGTAAGTTGTTGTGGAGAATATATTCAGTCTTGTAGCAGACTCAGCACCCATTCAGCTCATATAGTGTGTTTGCTAAATGATGGTTAAGTAGAGAGATGGAGGCCTAAGAACTTGTTGATAAGGAGCCTGGAAACAGAGTTGTCTCCTAATTCCTGGCTCTTTGTATTTCTGGCCATTTAATCCTGCGTTCAAGTTAAATGACCATTTTTTAAATGATTGAAATACATGATTATGTCATAGCCAAGGAACATCATATTGTCAAAGTTTCACAGAATGTACTGCTAGATCATTTTAACTTGCTTTATTGAATTGGTGCTATCAAATTTGCTAATTTTTATAACTTCAATGATTTGTTTTTTGTCCTTTTGTGTTGAACAATTTCAATTGCAGAATATTTTTAACAAGTTAATATTGATTAGGTTTTAACAGATATACTTCATTTCCCATTCACTTAGTTAATATAAAACTCAGAAAAATGAGAACATCTTACAACATATAAATGAAATAATTTGAGATAAGTATTTATGAAGCAATTCATGAAACCCTGACTCAGTCAGAATTGAGTTTCTTTCTTGGGTAGAAAAAGACTTTATCATTGGAAAAATGCCCCAGCCACCTGCAGCAATTCTGATTTAGCTGGTCTCCAGGGAGTCCAAGGCTGGGGGATTTTTCCTAGTGTTCCGGTGATGTCAGTGTGAAGGTCAGATTCCAAGGTTAAGGACCACTGCCCAGGAGGCTGTGTCCTGGCCCATAAAGCACTTGGTGGTGGAGCGAACGAGCAGTTTATGCTCTAGTTGGCAGTAGGCAGTGTTCTGGGCCTGCAGGTGGTGTCTGGGGATCTTGGTGTAATAAAGAGGGCCACCAGAAAGACAGATGCAGTACAGTTTGGAGCCCATTATCTGCCTTGTTGTCCAACTTAGTTCAGCTGTACCTAGCAGAAAAGGGAGATGGGGCTGGGTAGAGAAATTACGTTTCAGACCTTGGTCATCCCAGCAAAAAGAATGCTGAAAGAAAGGAAGCTAAATGCAGGCTTTTGAGTTCCTTATAGTTTTGCCCTGGCTAAGGGATTTTGGTCTCTAGGGTAGTTTTAATTTGTAGTCTATCACAACCATTTTAGGAGGGTACTTCAACATGTGTTGCTTCTGTCGAGTACGTTGTCAGATATGTAATATAGTAAAGACGAAATAAGCTCAGAACTTAATCCCTGCTATGGATACTACTGTTTACAGTTTTTTGAATTACATTTTTATTATAATTTAAAATTCGGAGCTTGAAAATTACATGGCATTTTACAAGTATTTTTGAGATCAAAAATGGTACTAAAATATACTTTGGGACAGATTTTAGGATTATTTGAGACATATACACTTCTAAATTAATCTTTGGCCAGGAACGTATTCCGCAAATACAAGTACCTACTGTGTATCAAATGCTGTGCCAGTAGCTAGGGAAGAACCTAGCTTGGAAGAACCAAGCAGACAACTCTTAACAGAATTTACAGTCTAGTGCAAAGACATATACAAACCATTGCACAGATCCGTTCAAGTACAGTTGTGACACATTCTGTAAGGCAGAGCCCCAGAGCTGGAAGATAGAGTATCACCAGAGGACCTAGCCCTGCCAAAGAAAGTCGTATTTAAGTCTAAAACAAAAGGGAAAGTGAACAGAAGAGCTTTCTGGGCAGAAGGAGAAGTATTGCATCAAGGCCCAGAGGCAGGAAGGAAGCTTTCAAATTAATATATTGACATCCTCCTACTTAAGTTGTATAGATGTTTTCACCGTATAAGCCATTTAATTTTTGCAAATCTTGGAGTGTATGCTACTTGGCTGAGGTAGATAGATAATCTCATTTTATCAATTGAAAATCAAATCTTGTCTGTAAGTACAGAATTTAGGAGTTCAGTAAAATCTGGGTAGTATCATATCTATAGACAGTTCCTAAACGCTACCCTGCCACTGGTGGCACATTTGTGGGGACAGATGGAAAAGGGACAAGGTATAGACTGGAAAAGGGGAAGACTAAGGAAAACCTTTCAGTGAAACATTTCATTCTGAAGTACCACTTAAAACATACAGTCATAATTTAGCAACTAAGAGTAGAAAGTATTGTCATTCATATTAATACATTGGCGAGTTTCCATTTATTTAAAAAATGCTTAGCATTGGCCGGGCATGGTGGCTCATGCCTGTAGTTCCAGCACTTTTGGAGGCCAAGGCAGGTGTATCACAAGATCAGGAGTTGGAGACCAGCCTGGCCAATGTGGTGAAACCCTGTCTCTACTAAAACTACAAAAATTAGCTGGGCATGGTGGTGGGCACCTGTAGTCCCAGCTACTCGGGAGGCTGAGGCAAGAGAATCCCTTGAACTCGAGAGGCAGAGGTTGCAGTGAGCTGAGATCACGCCATTGTAGTCCAGCCTGGGCAACAGAGTAAGACTCCATCTCAAAAAAATGCGTAGCATTAGCATAATATGATAAAAACCTAAGGAGCTCAGATTCCTCATCCATACATCAAGTAGATTGTGCAGTGGTTCTCAAAGTGTAGTCCCTGGTTCAATTCTTGGGACTTCTCCAGACCCACTAAATCAGAATCTCTGGGAGTGGGCCCAGCCGTTTTTGTTCTCATAAGCTTCCAGGGAATTCTGGTGCTGCAGTTTGAGAATCTTCTCAAAATTATCTCTGAGATCTCTTCTACTATGAACATATTATGCGTCTAATGTCCAGCATTAATCTGTGCTATGTTTTAAAAAAAACATTTGCCTATGGAGTTGTCACATAATAGAGCTACTTGAGAAAGATGCTGTTGCCAATAGGCCAGGTCAGGTTCTTTTCTTCTGTGCACAAAAGAATTCGAAAGGGAGACCACAGTGAGAATGTGGAAGGTTTATTGCAGAGTGGAAGCAAGTAAACACTCAAAAGAGGAGGGCAGATGTGCTCAAAAGAGGCGTGCACTGTGGTCAGGGCCTACCACACAGGTAGGCATAATGAAGGCACAGACTTCTATAATAAAGGAGAGGGTTGCCAGGAAATGGGCGGGCAGTTCCCTGAATCAGGGTGCCACCCTTTTCTTGACTAAATGTGGTTAATCCAGAACTGCCATGGCTTCAGGTACATGGCAGGGAATGGGTGGTTTCCCCAGGGAAGTTTTATGGTAATAGGGGCATAGTGCAGCTCAGAGTCTGCATTCAGTCAAGTTTTTGGCCATCTTGGATTTAACCAGCTGCAGCAGGCTTCCTCTTTGTTACACTCTTATCTGTGCCTAAGGCAGGATGTCCTGCAATCTGTCTTCATTGTTGCAGCCTGTTGTAACAGTTTCTTTCTACTAGGGGCCATTCTTTGTGCTAACCTTTGTGGCCTTGTTTGTATTGCTTTTAGCTGCCTGCAAGTAATCATGCCCCATTCCCTAACTACCTGCCCTAATATGTGTATTTTCTGTTGACCAAGTTTATGTCAATGCTATTATACAATCCCTGTGTCATTCCAGGCTTCTGAGAACAAAATCACTTCACTGCATGTCTGAAACCAATACAGGCTCTTCATGAATCTGTCCAGCAGTACCTGCATTCTGCCCAATTAAAGCTGAACCAGAGTGACCTCAGTCAAGTTGTCAGTTGCCCAAATGAATGTGACCTCTTGATTTTGCACTGTTTCTCATCTTTGAGAACATGCCCTGTCCCCCTTCAGAGGCTCAACATCTGTTAGTTTCTGCTGAATTCCTGATCAAGAATCTGCTAACCAGAGTGCAGGGAACAAAAAAGAATCTGGTAGCCGATGTTTTGCTCCCACCCCCTTAAAATGGGGAACAGGGAGCTTTCCTTCTCAAAGTAAATTAGGTTCATTCATTTTTATAAAAACAACTTGGTCGAGCCTGGTGGCTCATGCCTGTAATCCCAGCACTTTGGGAAGCTGAGGCAGGAAGATCACTTGAGGCCATGGATCGAGACCAGCCTGGGCAACATAGCAGGACCCTGTCTCTATAAAAAAATATATATATGGAAATTAGCTGTGTGGTGCCTGCTTGTAGTCTCAGCTATTTGGAAGGCTGGAGCAGGAAGATCACTTGATCCCAGGAGTTCAAGTCTACAGCAAGCTAGGATGGTTCCACTGCAGTCCAGCCTAGGTGACTGAGAAAGACCCAAAACAAAAGCAAATTTATTTCATATGTAGACCTGCAAAGGAAATAAAGGAGCATGCAGGGCAGACACTGGAGTTGAGTATAACAGAGACAATGGCATTTAATTTAACCCTCCCAGCATCCGGTAAGCTGCGTACCATCATTATGCCCCTTGAACTTAGAAGGACACTGAAGCTTGGCAGGTAAGTTGCCCCTGTGGCGACTCTGATGCGGTGAAGCCACTGACTCCAGAGCCCAGTGAAGCCACCTCGTTGTCTGGGGTAAATACCCAAGGTTTGTCTTCTCATCCCAAGGGAATTGAGGACGTGGACACACAAGAAGTGAGTTTAAGAGCAGAGGCTTAATAGGGAAAAGAAACAAAATAGTTCTCTCTCTTGTAGAGAGAGAGGGGCACCCAAGTGGGTCTTCTAGTTTCGTGGTGAAATGCGTGGGGTTTTATAGGCCAGCTTAAGGAGGTGGTGTCTGATTTACATGGGGCCTGAGAGATTGCTTGGACCAGGTGTGCTGTTTGCATAGTGTGAGAAGCTGGCCACCTCGCCCTAATCCTTTATTATGCAGATGGCTCTACCCATCATGGCTGGCACCAGGTTGCCTGTTCCTTTGCCATACACATGTTCAACAAAGAAAAAGGAAGATGGAGCCTCCATGTTGAATATGCCTGGTCCCAGGTAGCCCTTTCCTATTGGCATAGCTGCCGGCATTCACCTATGCAAACTTTTAGCTTGCGTATCTATGCTTGCAGCTTGATTTTTCAGGCTGCTTTTTGTTAGAAAAGAAATGATTTGGGGGCTGCTTTTTATTAAAAGGGAAGCCTTGCCAAGGACTTTCTTACCCTGTCTAAATAATTTCTTTCTAGCTCCTGTGTCACCAGGCTGTTACCAATATATTACTTTGACAGAAAAATGCTTTTAAGTGTTAAGTCTTTTATCTATAACTTGATTGCCAGGCTTTTCCTTCATGCCAAAAAAATCTGTCCTGTTTCAGAGTCTTAAGACAATAGTTTAATAAGAAGACAATTTATAAACACGTGACAGAGTTTGTATTTTATCTCAGAAGTAACCTGGGGACTTGTTAGAAATACAAATTATTGCGCCCCACCCCAGAACTGTCTTATGGGAAACTCCCAGGGTAGGTAGGGCCCTGCAGCCTGCTTTCACAAACCTGTCAGGTGCATGCCACCATTTGAGCAGTATTGTTTTGAGGGAAGGGAAGGATGGTGTAGCACCCAGAGGCTAGTAACAGCCAGTACCCCGTTTAGCCCTGAGGCTAAGGAGAGCTGGCAGTTCCTGGAACTTGAAAGTCCAGCTGGCCTTCCACCCCTCCCACTCCAAACCTCCTGGAGCCTCTTGGGGCACTGAGGAGGGTGACGAATGGAAATAAAGGGAAGATACTGGTACATGGCATGCTGTTAGAAAATATCTGCCCCACTTCTTTCAGTAGAGAAGGGAGGCGCTCTTGTTTAACCAGACCCATTTTCTCTTTTCTGTCAAAGTTCATGCAGTTTTTGTTGGAGGGAAACAGAATCTTGGAAGACAGCCTTGGTTTGGAGTGCCTCAGCTTCTGCTTCAAGTGTCCCGGCATCTTCATTAATGGAGCGAAATAGATGAAGTAGCGTTTTGGGCTGTGATCAGATTTGAACCTATTGTTGAATTAGGGGAAGGCCCCTATTGACTTTCCTAGTCTATCAGTCTATGCAGTAGCCACATCATATAAAGAAAACTAGTAATTTTTTTACTTTTAATACTGATCATGAAAATATTTTTTTTTATTCTGAATTTAAACATAGACATTATCTAAAGAAAACCTCCCAAAAAGTAGTGACATTTTTTGTCACATAAAAAGAAAGATTAAATGACTAGGAGCTTGTTCTTTGATAATTTCAAAATTAGGTGATGAGAGAGTGTTTTCTAATGAATAGACAGTGTACTTAGACATTCTGCGTATTTCAGCTGAGTGCAGTGTCGTGCACCTGTGGTTCACCTACTGGAGAGGCTCAGGCAGGAGGATCACTTGGGCTCCAGAGTTTGAAGCTCAGTGTGCTATGCTTGCACCTTTGTGAACAGCCACTGCTCTCTAGCCTGGGCAACATAGTGAGACCCTGTCTCTAAATAGTCTGTAAGAAAATACTCTAACATTTTTTAGATACCATTCTATTCAGTTGTAGGTCTAGAGACCTTTAAAATCAAAATTCAAGTAATTTTCATTTACATTTTAGTTGATGCTAATTAAAAATCCAATACTTATTAAAACCAGGAATCAAACGCCCCATTTCTTAATTTTTTTTTTTTTTTTTTTTTTTTTTGGGATGGAGTCTCACTCTGTTGCCCAGGCTGGAATGGGGTGGCATGATCTCGGCTCACTGCAACCTCTGCCTCCCAGGTTCAAGTGATTCTCCTGCCTCAGCCTCCTGAGTAACTGGGACTACAGGCATGTGCCACCACGCCCAGCTAATTTTTGTATTTTTTAGGAGAAACAGGGTTTCGTCATATTGGACAGCTGGTCTCTAACTCCTGACGTCGTGATCTGCTCCCCTCAGCCTCCCAAAGTGCTGGGATTACAAGCATGAACCACCACACCAGGCCTGAAATTATCTTTTTAATTAAACTTTTTATTTTAAGATAATTATAGATTTATACACAGTGAAAAATCATAGAAAAGAATACAGAGAGATGCTGTATAGTCTTTACCTGCTTTGCCGTAATGGTAGCATCTTATAAAATGGTAGTATAATATCACAGCCAGGATACTGACACCAACACAATCCACCAGCCTTACTCAGATTTCCCATTTTACTTTTATTCATTTATGTGTGTATATAGTTAGTTCTGTGCAGCTTTATCATATATGTATCCCCCACCAGTTCCATCATCATAAGTATCCCTTATGATACCCCTTACAGTCCTTCCCACGGAGTAAGAGCGGATTCCCTAATAGCTGGCAAGCACTGCCCTCTTCTCCGTTCTTTAATGTTGTCATTTTAAGAATGGAATCATACAGTATGCAGCCTTCTTAGATTGGCTTTTTAACCCCTCAATATATTTCCCTCGAGAACCATCCAAGTTGTTGCATGTATCAATCGTGCTTTCATTGTTTATTGCTGAATAGTATTCCATGGTATGGATGGACCACAGGTTGTTTAACCATTCACTCACTGAAGGACATTATGTATAGGTTTTTATGTGACTAAGTCTCCATTTTTCTGGATATACGAATAAGTCTCCGTTTTTCTGGATATGTGAATAAGTCTCCGTTTTTCTGGAATAAATGCCCAGGTGTGTAGTTGCTGGGTCATATGACAGTTGTATATTTAGTTTTTAAAGATAACCACAAATTGTTGTCCAGAGAGGCTGTGCCATTTTACATTCTCGCCAGCAGTGTAAGAGAAATCTAGTTTCTCAGCATCCTCCCCTGCATTTGGAGTCATTTTAGCCCTTCTAGTAGTAGTTTTTCACTGTAGTTTTAATTCATATTTCTGTAATGGCTAACGTGATTAAACATCTTTCTATGTGATTGTTTGCCATCTTTATATCCTCTTCAGTGAAATGTCTGTGCACGTCTCTGGTCCATTTTCTAACTGAATTATTTTTTTAATGTTGAGTTTTGGGAGTTCTTTATATATTCTAGGTACTAGTCATATGCTTTGCAAATATTTTTCTTTAAGTCTGTAGCTTGTCTTCTCATCCTCTTAATAGGATTTTTTTTGCAGAGCAAGTTTTAAATTTTGCTGAGTTCCAGTTTATCAGTTTTGACATTTGTGAATCATCCTTTTATGGTCAAGTCTGAGAACCCTTTGACTAGCCTCAGATCCCTAAGATTTGTCCTACATTTTTTTTTCTAAAAGTTTAATTTAAATTTTACAGCCATGACCCATTTGGGGTTAATTTTTATAGAAAGATTGGATTTTAGGGAAAGTAAAATCAAGGTCATAGACACCCTTATTCACAGTGCCTTTAATGTTGATGAACTGTTGATCCCTGAGAAGAGCAGTGCATAGATGGCTTTTCATGGGGAGTTTGCTGGGTTTGGTATAGCCACTAAAAATATAGTCAGCCCTCCATCTCCATGGATTCCATTCCCGTGAGTTCTGCTTCGCTGGATTCAACCAACCCCAGATCAGAAATATTTAAGGAACTGGGGGAAAAAATGGCTACAGGATGGGGTACTGGCTTCCAGGAGAACTAGCTCTGTGCTCAGAGTTGGTACTGAACCATGTATGGATTTTTTTCTTCTTGCCATTATTTCCTAAGCCATGCAGTGTAACAAATATTTATGTAGCATTTACAATGTACAGTGTCAAATATTTCAAGTAATCTTGAGATAATTTAAAGTACCTAGAAGTATGTGTGTAGATTATATGCAAACACTACACCATTTCATATATGGGACTTGAGCATCTGTAGATTTTGGTATCCATAGAAAGTCCTGGAACAAATCTCCCACAGATACTGAGGGACGACTGCACTTTGTTTTGTTCAGAAACTCAAAATTCCAGAAAATCATGTCACTGACAGCAGCACTACCAATAACATTTGATCCTGCAAGATTTCTGATCATTAGCCCAAATCAGAGACCCCTGAAGGTCTGATTACCATGCTGGCCTGTTGATTTGGGGACTTAAATGGTACTATAGTTGGCCCTCTGGATCCATGGGTTCCATATCTGCAAATTCGACCAACTTCAGCTAAAAAAAATTCAGAAGTAATAAAAAAAAAAATACAATAATAATAATAATACAAGCCAAAACAATGCAATATAACAACTATTTACACATCACTTACGTCGTGTTAGGTATTTTAAGTAATCTAGAGATGATTTAAAGTATACGGCCGGATATGCACAGGTTATATGCAAATATTACACCATTTTGTCAGGAAATTGAATGTCCATGGATTTTGGTATCCTTGGTAGGTCTTGGAACCAATCCCTCACAGGTACCTAGGGGTGACTGTATAATTTTAAAAATTCAGTCAAATGGCTGTCTTGATGAATATTTCAACCTGTGGTTGCTGAGTATCTTTTGAAAAAAATTAGTTTGTATTGGGAAATTGCACAGTAATTGATCTTTATTTTAGATCTTATGTAACATGCGAAAATGATTGTGAGCACTGACGTACTGTTTACAGTGTGAACAGTTAAGCTGTTTGAGTTATGACTTAATTTGAGGTCCAATGTTGAACTCTTGTCTTTGGCTTTTGGAGCGCCAGTGGAAGTTTGAGGAGTGCCTTGGTGGAGTGGTGAAGGGCGCAGGCTCTGAAATTAGATTTTCTGGCTTCACAGCCTGATTCTGCCCCTTAAGCTCTATGATATAATATCTCTCTGCCTTAGCTTTCTTATCTGTAAAATGGGTACGATAATTAAGTACCCCCTCATAAAATTGTTGTGAAACTCACTTAGAGTAGTATCTGGTACACAGGAGGTACTCAATGTAGTTTAACAATTAGTATTCCTAACACAGCGATTTTATGTGAAGATGGGTGGGAAGTATGTTATTTTATATTAATAAATACATGGTTTGATTAGGCATCAAATGCAAAATTAAAATAATTCACAGAACTTAGAAAATAGAGGCTTCAGACAAATTTTATACTTAATACGGGTAATGCTTAGGCCACTTGGTGTGGATTTCAGCTCCTCTGCCTAGAGAAAGCACTAAGAGAAGCACTGCTCCTTCACTTACCTAGTAAGATTGCTCCAATTGTTTGTTTCCTCTCCAGGCTGGAGAGATCTCTCTCATTTATCATCTATAGATGTCCTCAAAGCCTCTCAGCATCCTGTGCACCCTTCCTCAGACACTTGTGTTTATTGGTATCTCTTAAAAGCTTGGTGTCTGCAGAGTACAGGTTGCCCCAGGCTGGCATGGTAACGCAGAGTGAGATGTGCAAGCCACCAAGCATCCACTTCAGAAAAAAAGTGTGGTCAGTTAAACCCCCTAGTTTGTTTTCTTAAGGATATATCCTTTCCTTTAATACCACAATTGCTTTAAAACACACACATACACACAAACTACGGTTTTCAATTCCAGTGGGCTACCCACAGACATTTATTTTAAAGACAGTGTAATTAAGAGGAGTTTATGCTTGATCACGGTAGAAACAGCTTAGCATCTATTGTCTTCATTCATTTATTACCTTCCTGGCCCCTTGGCATTTGTGACCTGTATTACTAAGATGAATATATTTTGGTTTCCATCCAAGATTCCAGGCTCATCTCCTTTAAGCCTATTATTTCCCATGAGACTAGAACAGTAAGTTGATCTTTTGTTAAAGTGTAACATATAGCCCTTTGTCCTGGGTTTCTGAAGCAGCTCAAGAGCAGCTTCAGAGCACTGAGGTAAAAGGCAGTCTTTTGTTATTTATAATAAACACTTTTCACACACCCCAGCTTATATTAGTGAGGTGATTTTTCTGGACCATCTAGATGGCTACAGGATGGGGTGCTGGCTACCGGGGGTAACCAGCCCTGTGCTCAGGGTTGGAACTTTCAGCCCTACCTCATCTCAGGAAGGGGAGAGGGACTCAAGGATGAGTTTGTCACCAAGGGCCAGTGATTTAATCAACCATGCCTAAGTAAGGAAGCCTTCATAAAAATCCAAAAGTGTTATCAGTTGATGGGTGTCCAGGTTCTTGGCATCTTAAACAAAGAAATGCACAAACAAAGCAAGGAAAGACACACAAAACACACAAACAAAGCAAGGAAAAATGAAGCAACAAAAGCAGAGATTTATTGAAAATGAAAGTACACCCCACAGGGTGGGAGCAGGCCAAACATAGGGGCTCAAGAGCCCTGTTACAGAATTTTCTGGAGTTTACATACCCTCTGGAGATTTCCATTGATTATTTGGTGTATGTCCTCTGTAAATGAAGAGGGTAAAGTAAAGTTACAAAGTCACTTACCTAGTGTGCATCGTACGTAAGTGGAGAGAATGTTTCATAGATGAAGTGTTTCCATTTCATTTAGTTCCAGGGAGTCAGTTTGAATCAGCCTTATGTCTCTGCCTCCATATCCTATTCTGCCTCATTTCCCCCCAGAAAGATGTGATCCTCATAAATCTTTATGAAGGTAGAGGGGGCACCAATGGCCTTTCTTCTGCAACTGCTTCATGCTGGCTTGGGGCATAGTCTCTACCTATTGGGAATCACAGAACTCTTGCGCCGTGTCTAGTGGAGGCACAGTGGCCCTTGATGGCCAGGAGTGGCGTCTGGAACTGGCTGGAACCTTTGTTGCATGATCATCTGAAGCTTGATGGTTTCTAGGCAAGGGGAAATGAATTTGGTTAAAAGATTTAATGGGAACTTCAGGGAGTCGATACCTATGCTGTCAGGAATGTTTTATAGAGATTTGCAGGAGAAAAACAAAACCTAGTCTGTTCTAGGATCTATGTGTTTCCTTAACATCTTACTGCAAGTGACTCCATTTTGGTTTGGTTTGATCTGTTGGGGCCTAGCACATGAGTTCAGTCCAAAACAATGGCCTCCCATAATTTTATTTTTAAAAATTCCCCCTTTTTGGTCAGGTTCTCACTTAGGTAAGAGTGTGACCAAAACTTAGGGCCTTAGTGCCTCTCTGTTACCATTATTTTGGGTTTCTTGTCTCAGCACGTGATTCATAGGTTATGGTGTCCTCGTGTCCACACATTTCTTTCAGCTCTTGTCATTCCAACTGAAGAGAGACCATTTGATGTTGATCGCTGTGTGCAAGCATTTAAAACCTTTGAGAGAATACAGTATACGAGGGATATTACTATTATTATTATTTTGATTTGAGACAGAGTTTCGCTCTTTTTGCCCAGGCTGTAGTGCAATGGCATGATCTTGGCTCACCACAACCTTTGCCTCCCGGGTTCAAGTGATTCTCCCACCTCAGCCTCCTGAGTAGCTGGGATGACACCTGCCAACACGCCCAGCTAATTTTGTATTTTTAGTAAAGAAAGGGTTTCATCATGTTGGCCAGGCTGGTCTCAAACTCCTGACCTCAGGCAATCTGCTTGCCTTGGCCTCCTAAAGTGCTAGGATTAAGGTGTGAGCCACCTCACTTGGCTGAGACTATTGTTACAACTATCAGGAGGATGATACCAAGAGGTTGGAGTATGCTCCTTACCCAGAGTTCCCATAAACCAAACCACCTAAAATCAAATAGATCAAAGAATGAGCTAGATAAAGAGCCTACTCATTTAACCAAGTAATCTCCTTGTTAATCCCCTACCAATGAATCTCTATACTTTTAATTTGATGTATTTCTCTATAGGCCACAAGTGCCAGCAGCTGCACAGATACTTCTCTGTTCAGCCAATTCTATCGTAACTTTCACAAGAGAATTGAAAGTCTGTTGTGTAACTGTAGCCCTTACAGTAGAATTTGTTATAGAGCCTATCATGAGGGATACATTTCTAATCATTACTTCCTTTGCAGTGGAAGAGTACCATGGAAAAAGGACCTAACAAATGTTAGATGCTCTTCTAGCAACGTTCTCTTTAACTTGTGATGTGGGTTAAGAGGAGTGAACCAGTGTTCTGTTTCTGACTGATTATGAGACAAGGTGTGTACCATTAAAGTTTCTCACCTGCATTGGGCCTTTGTCTTTTATCTGTCAAAGTATAAGGTTATGCATACATGAGGCTGGCTGCAAAATCCTTCACAAATAAAAGTGTACCCCGTAAGTGCACACAACAGACCCCCTTTTCACTTCTGTTGTTCATAGAGGCATAAACAAAAAGTATTCAAAGATAAGAGTCTCATACTAGTAGAAGTCTTGATCTGTGATCCTAGGAAAAGCTGTTCACATCAAGGATGCCGTATTCTTCTAGGGAAAGACTTCCCTGGTGAGCTTTACCTTAAGGGTTCCAATGGGTGTACAGTTCCAAAAGTGTGGAGGGACTCTTCTAAGTTGTGAGATTATAAACCCAAAGTTCAAGATTCCAAAGTTTTGCTGCAATGTGGATGGCAATGACAGTCTTTCTCTGATGTTCTCAGAAGAGCTAATCTTCAGGTTCTAGATTGTGAAGGGGTTGATTGTCCTCCGCGAACGATAAAAAGCTTTCTCTACCTGGTGAAAATACACTGTGGTGTGTCCTCTTGCATGGGACAGCTTTTATACAATCAGAAAACATGCATTGAAAATAACAATTGAATGAAATCCATTTTTAAAATGTTTACGTGGTCCATCATGTGACCAAATGTACCTGAAGCTTTGATTGTGTTCCCAGGAATATGGGACCAAACGTTGGTTATAAACTATTTCAGTAATTTATAAGTCTTCACACCAATATATTTTATTTGGATCATTTTATCTTTTCCATGATGAGTTATGGAATGCAGAACTTTTAATAATAAAAGCTTTAAAGACTCAGAAAGGACAAGGTGGCCATCCTGGTTCTCTATGAGTCCATGCTTAAATAACATTAGACTTATATCCTCTTGAATACCAGTTGTTTCTCCAAATTAGGTGCATACCACTGGTAACTGATGGGTTATCATAGGTAATTTGACTTAGATCGTGGCGTTCATTCAAATTATATATCTAAAAATTTCATTAACAGCTGGTTTAACATGAAAAGCTGGCAGAAAGTATTTTCTTGGTATTCAGTTCTTGTTCTGCTTGGGTTAGCAGCTTTATACAAGGAAATTCGGTTATTGTGTGGTTTAACCCTTTAAACTAGGCAAAAATTGACATTCCCATACTTTCTTATAGTCTTTTACCAAAAACATCTTCCACTTTTCTTACACACATTGCATGTAAAACTGTTTGCTTCAGTAGTCTTAATTACATGTTATGATGTTAACTCTTGGCAACTTTTACTTTTGGTGAAAACCTCGATAAGTTCAGGATTTTAATTATGTACTACGTGTGGAGGAGCCTAGAACCCAGACAGAAATGCAGATAAAGTCCGACTGTTTCCACTGTCAAACTCCATGTGTCCCAGGCCTTACCTACCTGTAAAACAGGCAATTTATACAGTTAAGAGTCACAATGGCATTTATGAAGCATATAGGGGGCTAATCACCTTTAAATTATATATTTCTTGCATAAATTCTTTCATAAATTCTTTCATGACTTACATAGACTATCTGTGGCATGCTTAGGCTTTCTGACTTATCCTAAACATTCCTCTTTTAAACAGTTACTTTACTTTAGGACAAGAATTTATCATACAAGATCCTTTCTTACATAAAATCTCTTTTACTTATAACTATCTTTGAATAGCTAAAGGGCCTGGCTAATTTCACATGTCCCCAGGACTTATCTAGAATCTAATGCTCCAAAATGAACAATTTTTAAAAGTCAAAGAAGCAATGCTGGTGAATCACAAGGTCAAGAGATCGAGACCATTCTGGCCAACGTGGTGAAACCCCGTCACTACTAAAAATACAAAAATTAGCCAGCTGTTTGGCACACGCCTGTAGTCCCAGCTACTTGGCAGGCTGAGGCAGAAGAATCGCTTGCACCTGGGAGGCGGGGGTTGCAGTGAGCCGAGACTGTGCCACCATGCCTGGGAACAGAGCAAGACTCTGTCTCAAAAAACAAAAAAAAGGTCAAAGAAGCAGTTTATGACTTAGCAAATATAATAAATTTAAAAAATCTGACCGGCATAATTTAGACCAAATGTTTATATTTGTGAAAATATTTTTATTTTACCAATAACCTTTAAAACTGTCTTTATTTCCCAGATATTACTTAAGTCATAGGAACTAAATGGTAGTCATTAAACTTCTTACTTTTCTGACAAAATATTTGATTAAAGTGTTTATTGTTAAACCAATTAATTAAAGCTCTTTCATATTATATACACGACACATATAAATACACAGATAGAAGATAAAAGATTCATTCCTGAGCCACCATTGTGAAAAGAGAAAGTATAGCCACATGGTTATAAGGTCAAGCTCCCAAGGACATGATGGACCAGTTCTCTGGGCCATCTTGAATAGTGGGCCTTTGGGACCCTAGACACACATTTTATCCTAAGGCACCCCTCTTTATGAGAGAACAATGCAGAAAAACACAAAGCATACCAGATTCACTATAGCTTAAGACCAGTCTCAGAATTCCTTTTGTATTAATTAAAGCTTTATAGAGGAGATAAACAGTGACATTTACCTTTCATTTAAACAGTTTGCACAGAGACAGAGTCTGACTAGTAAGAAATTCTTGCCCATTTGCCGGCATGCCAGGTTCTGTGTTCTTTCTCCCTGAGCGGCCCTAGTGACCCTGCTTGATGTATGCAAACAAACACATTCCCATGAATTAAGAATATTCTCAAATAGTTTACAAGTTTTGGAGGAATTAGGCAGCGAGAGAAATGACTCAGATGCTGCTTACAAAAATATAATCAAGACACTTAAAGTATCAGGAAGCCTAAATTCCGAAAAAGTTAGTTTAAGGTTAAAAAGCTGCTGTGTTCCATTAATTCCTGCAGGCCCAACAAAGGTAGCCTAGGAATTCCAGATAAATGGGACAAATGATGGCTTTCTAGAAACACATAAGAAACAAAATATCCACAGAACCAAATAAAAGCCTTCCACTTAGGAACTTAAAAAAAAATTCATGGTTTTGTATATATGCATACGCAAGCAAAGCCCAGAGGAGAATAAACAGCAAACAAATGAAAACTGGAAACAAAAAACAGGAAACCAATCCTAAATTTTCCTACTCAGTCTATCCTGGAGGCTACAATGTTACCCAAAAAACCCACATAATGAATATTTTATTACTAATACACAATTCCATTTCCTTAAGTTCACCAATGTCGTTACACATCCTGTGCAATCAAGAAATTCACTCTAGGCACATGACCAATAAGTACTTCAGTGCCAGCACTATCCATGCAAAACAGTAAACGTAGTATAAAGCAATGTGAGCACGTATGTGAAATTTGGCTCCACACTAAATCTGGCTTCAGGCTTAACTACATTTAAAGAAAGAATTGCCAAACTGCTGATGCATTTCTTTGCAATACTTTATTTTAATCAAGAGTACGAGCTTTAACTGAAAACATTAATTAGCCAAATGTCTCCAATTCTCTATCAGGTTTTAAATATTTTATCATCTAAACTTTTTCCACGTTTCTCCCCTACTTACTGGTTCCTTACTAGGTTGTTTCGTAAATAACCTTTTCACATCTGTAATCTGAACTAACTTTTAGATAACTTCTGAGTTAGACAAAATTATTCGTGTTCTCACTAATAACATAAACTTTTTGGGCACATTTTGTTTACAGAATGATGTGTTAACTAGAATTCTTATCCTTAGTAACCTAAAACTTTAGCATAACCCCAAAAAGCAAGAAATCCTGTGCCATCAGATGTGGGCATCCCATATCACAACCCTTTCTTTATTGGAAATGACCTAGATATTAAATGAGCATCAGAAATAACTTTAAGCATTTAATTTACACAAAAAGTTTGCCTAAAACATTTATCCCATTCACTGTGCTCAATTCTTTCAGCTTTAACAAGGGAGACTTGAGACATCAATCAACATATGTAAAATGAACAAATAGTTCAGTCCGGAAAGGTGGGACAACTCCAAGCAGGGAGGAGGCTTCCTGGTCACAGGTAGGTGAGAGACAACAGATGCATTCTCTCTAATCAGAGTTTCTGATTAGCCTTTCCAAAGGAGGCAACTAGATAAGCATTTATCTCAGTGAGCAGAGGGATGATGACTTTGAATAAAATGGAATGCAGATTTGCCCTAAGCAGTTCCCAACTTGAATTTTCCCTTTAGCTTAGTGATTTGGGGAGCCCAAGATACTTTCTTTTCGTGAAGTTCTCTCATTTGTAAAAAAAAAAAAAAAAAGGCAAGCAAACCAAGATCATTTTGTTTTGGCTGGGTTTATAATTTTATAATCTTCTATGCCAAACACTGACGTCTCAAAATATCTAGCAAAGACAAACATAAAACCAAACAAAAATGTATGTTGACAGTTCTGAAGGCATTTCTGTTTTTATTTTACCAATAATTTTAAAGCAAGCTTGTTTAGTAAAGTTATGCTTAAGTCACGTGCACTTGAAAATTGCTTAGACTTACTTAATTTATGAGCACTCTTTTACTTATAAGCCAGTTTGGTAAACACAACATATAACAATAAATGTACATACAAATAAACACATCTAGACCTGTATATACATACATGAATGAAGATCCAATAGCTTGGAACTCTAGCCATGACATAGCTATACAAGCTCACTGATTTTACTTTGCTTGCTGCACTAGATAATCCAGTGATGGCTGTGAATCAAAATTTCGGGTAAAGCTGTTTCCATGGCAGTTTGATTTTTAAAGGCCAAACCTCCCCAGACTCTAAAGAACACTGTGGCCAAACAGCACCAAAGGAGAGCATTACACGTTAACCAGGCCCCTGCTTAGAACAGTAGCACAAAAGCCTGGATACATACAATGCCATCCCACTTTCCCATTCAGCAGCAAACTCCAGATTCCAAACAATATTGGGGCCAACCAGTATTGCAACTGCAAGAGAAAGTTCTAAAGAGAGTTTAGTACTAGACTTCAGAACCTCTGCCAAGGGCGTCCCCTTTGTAAAGGTTGAGGTCCAGAAGATCTCCTGGGGTGTTCCCCTTTGGAGTCCAATCTTAGAGTGTCAGGCATCTGTGACCTTAGGTGGGCACTGGTACCGCTTTGCATACTTTCCCTCCAGAGGTGATGGCTTGCTATGAGCTTTCCTTTGCTACCTGTGTATAATCCCCAACTTTTAGCATCCGTATAATTTGATAAGGCCCCACTTAACCCATGTTTCACGTTCCACAAGAGTGACAGCTATGAATTGTAATGACAGGAATTGGAGGCTGGGTGGCTTCTTTTGTCTTTAGCCAGTGGCCTAGGGGAAGGAAATAATTTAGCATAAGAAAAGGTTTACAGAAGGAGGCAAACAACACGGATCTGGACCTCTTCTAAGGAAACTCGGATGAGTAAAAGCAGAGAAAGAAGATAAGCTAGTTAATAAATAAGAAAGAGCAACTTGTGACTTTAATAAAACAAAGTTACAGTGAAAAAAAAAAAAAAAAAAAAGGTTTAAGTCACCTGAAATGTGCAACCACATGTAGGGATCAGGGACCATAACCAGGAAAGATAGAAGAGTGTTTCAGGCCGGGCATGGTGGCTCACGCCTGTAATCCCAGCACTTTGGGAAGCCGAGGCGGGTGGATCACGAGGTAAAGAGATCGAAACCATCCTGGCCAACATGGTGAAACCCCGTCTCTACTAAAAAAATATAAAAATTAACTGGGCGTGGTGGCGCGCGCCTGTAGTCCCACCTGCTCGGGAGGCTGAGGCAGGAAAATTGCTTGAACCCAGGAGGCAGAGATTGCAGTGAGCCGAGATTGCGCCACTGCACTCCAGCCTGGTGCCTGGGGATGGAGCAAGACTCTGGCACAAAAAAAAGAAAAAAAAAAAAAGAAAAGAGTGTTTCAGAGTGGCCCTGGCCAGAAATCTGCAGTTGCCTCTGTGTTTAGCTGCTGCCCACCAAGGGTCCTGAGCTGGAAAAGAAAAGAGAGAGACAGAGAGATTCCCTTTTGTGGAACAGAAAGGAAAAGGTGAAAAATAAATCCCAAACTTTGGACTTACCTCCTAGCCAGCTCACCAAAATGTGTTACTGGTTGAAGGGTGTCCAGGTTCTTGTCGTCTTGAACAAAGAATTGGATAAAATGCGCAAACAAAGCAAAGAAAGAATAAAGCACCAAAAGCAGAGATGTATTGAAAACAAAAGTACACTCCACAGGGTGGGACCGGGCCTGAGCATAGGGGCTCAAGACCCCTATTATGGAATTTTCTGGGCTCTAAATATCTTCTAGAGGTTTCCATTGGTTACTTGGTGTATGGCCTATGTAAATAAAGCAGATGAAGTAAAGTTACAAAGTCATTTACTTAAAAATTGCTTAGACTTACCAAGTACACTATAACTCAGTGTAGGCCCTATGTAAATGGAGAGGATATTTCCTGTCATAGCTGAAGTGTTAACATTTGATTTAGTTCTAGGAAATTGGTGTGAATCGGTCTTATGTTCCCTGTCTCCAGACCCCATTCTCCTGCCTGAAAAGGGCAGATCAGGTTCAGAGAGCTTCTGGAAAGCTGAACATATGGAGCTTCCTAGAGAGTAGCCTGCCCAAAGAAGGCATGGAAGCTCTGTGCTCCTTTCCCAATACCTCACCCCATCTATCTATTTACCAATATCCTTTGCAGTATCCTTTATGATAAACTGGTAAACATATGCGTTTTCCTGATTTCTGCGAGCTGCTGTAACATATTAATTAATCAAATGCAAAGGGAAACTCCAGTTTAGAGCCAGTTGATCAGAAGCACAGGTGAAGCAACCTGGGGCTTGCAGTTGGCATTAGAATTGTGGCTCAGTCTTCAATCTGTGTAATCTGATGCTATCCCCAGGTAGACAACATAGAATTGAACTGGAGGATGCCCAGCTAGTGCTCTATGCAGAATTGCTTTGCTTGCTGGCTGTCTGGTGGGGAGAAATCCTCACACACCTGATGTCAGAAGCTCACCGTAAGAGGATAGTGGAAGAAACTGAGTTTAATTCTTCCTCTCATAACCCCATAGCGTTTTTTTCCCCCTCTGTCTCTAAGGGCTCATTTTGAATCTATATTTCTTAAAGTTTACAACCTTTCAATCTAATTTCTCACAATAACTCTTATCAAAGAACCTAGGTCCCACCATGAGAGAAAACAGCCCGTCTTCCCCCTGAAATATTTATTTACTGGCATTCACTTTGGTTGCTGTGCTAAAATGATGGAGCCATATGCAGGTGTCCTTTTTGTGGGTTGAAACTGGGTCAAATAGCAATTCAGTCTCATTTTGGTAAAATGTAAGGGCTTAGTGACCCATAGGAATATTATTGGAAGTATTTTTATTGCTGTGGCACTTAAATAAAAATAATTCCATTTGTTGCTGAAACTTTTACTAAAAGAGTTGAGCATGTGATAGTAATTTAAAGAAAATATTCTGTTGTAAAGTGTCATTGGTTTCATTGAGAAGAAATGTTATTTTAACTAAAATACAAAGTAAGTGCAATGGACTTAGACTTTGAGGTAGAACATAAAGACTGATTTCTGTTGTGTGACAGACAAGATGTATCAGGCAATTAAGGAGATTATTTTATTCAAACATTTGCAATAGGGAGAATGTTTACTAATGGGAAACCTCTCAAAGAGGAGGGAGAAAAGGTAGGGAATAATAAAACAAGGGAGTCAGTGAGGAAGGGTGGAAGTAGGTCCTACATGGGAATTGTAGACAGTGGGTTGGTCCTTTCTGGTTAACCCTTTCTTGGAATACAAAAGGGGGTATGGTGGTTATCCCTCCGGGCCTTCCGAGAGCACAGGGCTGAGATAAAGTATAGCACTGTCAGATGGGACAACATTACCAACATTCATGTTCATTGATCATGTGGGATGCATACCACAGTTTGAAAGTGGGATTCAGAGAAAACTTAGAAAAGTTTCATTCATAACTTTGAAATGTATAGGTTTCTTAATGTTTATTTCTTCATGAAAGGACTAAAACAGGGCAGCTCTGTGTTGTGCAGTAGTCAACAATTGAAATTCCTTAGAGACTAAATCAGGGGAAGAAGCCAGCCATTAAAGACCAAGACCAGGATAGTGGGCCATATTGTAGATGGAAGACCCAGTATAAGTGGTAGCCTTCTGAAGTTTTTTGGAAGTTAAAGATGGGAAGGTTGTCTATAAATGGGTCAGGGCAGAGAAGTCTAATTTTGTTAAAGGGTAGATTTCAAGAGCACAATACCACAACCCATATAAAATAACCACGTGTCAAAGATTTTATTTACCTTATTAGTCGGGGAACCAGGCACAACCTGTTTAAAGGAGCAGTAAGAAAACCATGAATCTACATGGGGTGAAGGAATGTTAAAATGAGTTTACAAATGGAAGCAAAACTGATTTTTTCCACTGGGGAGAGGGTTGCCTCTTTACCAGACAGTTATTCACATATCTGTGGACAAGAATTATTTGCCTTCCCATCTGTTACCTAAAATTTAGAGGTGTGAAATAGCTCAGAGGCAATGAAAGGAGCAAAGCCCCCCTCCTCCCCAGGGTCAGATCATTCCCAGAGGCTCCAGCATTCCATTGTCATGATATTCAGCAATCTCTTTTGCTTATGCCAAAGTCCTAAGTTTTTTCTTTCCATACTTCCTCTATAGTAACTGCTTGCTGCTTCTGATATTGATCCATTTTAAATTGGAATTTCATCAGCATCAGCAATAGCCATAATTTAGTTTGACCGTATAGCAGTCCAACTTTAAAATTGTATCTATAAATTGGAGGTGAAGGTTAATGGATTTGAATTAGCTCAGTGGGTCTCAACTGGAGTGATTTTGTCCCCCAGGGGACATTTGACAATGTCTGCAGACATTTTTTGATCGTCAAAATCTGGCAGGTCAGGTGGGATGTGCTTTGGGCATCTAGAAGGTAGAGGTCAGGAATGTTGCCAGACATCTTACAATGCGCAAAGAAGCTCCCAACTACAAAGTTGTCTGGCTCCAAATATTAATAATGCCAAGGTTAAGAAACCCTGATAGCCATTGAAAACTGTTAGAGGAAGGTTCAAGTTTTTGCTGCATTAAAATTAAACATAACTTTATGCTCTTAAATCTGTATGGAAAGCATACATTTCATTGTTATGGTCTTGAAATAATGTTCCTGTTACAATTTTCTGTTCTAGAAATTAAGCAGTCAGCATTCCCTTTAACTTAAGAGACTTAGTGATTACGTGGAAACAGTTGCTTTCTCTTAGGATAAACGTATGGCACTTAGAATTTTTAAATTACTTTTCCTGTTTTAGGTTTCACTGAAGAAACATCTTAGAGATGTATTGCACTTCTGAGATTTAATATTTACAACTTGGAGTTGTCGACCTTCTTGTAAGATACATTTTGGAAGTCAAAATGAAAGTTTTCTGTGAAGTTTTAGAACAGTTATACAAGAAGGTACTTCTTGGAGCCACACCTGAAAATGACAGCCACGATTACATCTTTTATCTCAACCCAGCAGTTTCAGATCAAGATTGCTCTATAGCCACCTCCTTAGAACAGGCAAACGCTGGTATCCGGGGCCAGCATCAACCCATCTCTGTCGGTTTGGCTCCCGTTGCTGTAGCACCCGCGTGTTTGAAGAGCAACTCTCAGATGAGCGGTTCCAGAGAAGTAATGCTTCTTCAGTTGACAGTGATCAAAGTGATGATGACCCGAATATTGTCTGTCAAAACTGATTTCCATGCAAAGGAGAAATACAGAGATATCATAAAAATTCTCTTAGAATCAGCCAAAGTCGATTCTAAATTAGTAAGCCATTTATTTTTTTAAAGATCTAGATAATTAAAATTAAAATGCTAACATTCAGCAGTAATGGTTAACTTATTTGTTTTCCTGTAGATCTGTATGTTCCAAAATTCAGATAAATTGTTATCTCACATGGCCACACAGTGCCTTGCATTGCTTCTATATTTCCAGTTGAGAGAAAAGGTAAGATAAGTCATCAAAGCATGTTGTTATTTCTCTTTCTTAATACTTTTCTTAATTTAAATTTTTTGTGGTGACTGGGTTTCACTGTGTTGCCCAGTCTGGTCTCAGACTCCTGGGCTCAAGCAATCCTCCTGCCTCAGCCTCCCAGAGTGCTCGGATTGCAGGCAAGAGCCATGGCACCCAACCTATTTCTCTTATAGTTTCTTTTTTCTTTTTTTGAGATGAAGTGTCTCTCTGTTGCCCAGGCTGGAGTGCAATGGTGTGATCTTGGCTCACCACAGCCTCTGCCTCCTGGGTTCAAGCGATTCTCCTGCCTCAGCCTCTCAAGTAGCTGGGACTACAGGTATGCACTACCATGTCCAGTTAGTTTTTATATTTTTAGTAGAGACGGGGTTTCACTATGTTGGCCAGGCTGATCTCAAACTCCTGACCTCATGATCTACCCACCTTGGCTTCCCACAGTTCTGGGATTGCAGTCGTGAGCCACGGCACCTGGCCTCTCTTATAGTTTCTTTAAAACTGCTTTTTGACATTTGATTTTATTCTTCAAATATTTGTATTAATAAGATGTTTGCGAACATGATAACATATGTAAAACCATAATGCCTCAGCATAATGAAAAACAATATAAACAAATTCAGAGTCAAGTTTTTCTCTTACCTCTGAATTAGTTAATAAATGAAGCACCTACTGAGTTTTCAACTAGAATCTCTTGCTTTTTTCAATAACTTTTTTTCTGAATAGAAAAAGTGGTGTTACAGTAGAAAATCTGGAAAATGAAGTATAAAGAACAAAATAAAAAATTCATCACTTAGAGATAACACTGCTAACATTTTCATATTTCATTTCTATTTTATTTCTATGGCATATTCAACTTTTTTACTTAAATAATATTAGGATATTTCTGTTTCTTCTCTGTTTGCCACATCTCTTACTTCTTTTTGGCAAATGAGTAAACAGTGTGGTATACAGTTACCTTATGTAAAGAAAATACTGTATTTTAACTACTTTCTTTATTTTCTTACTTGTAGATAACCTTAAGTAATTCCTGGATTGCTTTTTGCCAGAAAAATCTTTCTGAATACTCTGAGAGTAATAAAGCAATATACTGCCTCTGGACTCTTACAGCAGTAGTAAAAGAAATCTTTAAAGATTCATGTTCACAAAAAGCAGGTATGGTTTACATGGCCCTATAAACAACCGTCATCTTGCTTCTGGGAGCACTGTGTTTATAATGAGGAATGAAACTTAGTTTAGAACATCTGATCTGTCTTAAAGTATGAAAAACTCAGTCTCTTCTTATATATTTTGATTGAGGATAACTTTTTTTTTTTGGGCGGGGGACAAGTCTTGCTTTGTTGCTCAGGCTAGAGTCCAATGGCACAATCTCAGCTCACTGTAATCTCTGCGTCTCGGGTTCAAGTGATTCTTCTGCCTCAGCGGGTAGCTGGGATTACAGATGCCCGCTGCCACACCCAACTAATTTCTGTATTTTTAATAGAGACAGGATTTTACCATGTTGGCCAGGCTGGTCTCAAACTCCTGACCTCAAGTGATCCACCTGCATTGCTCTCCCAAAGTGCTGGGATTACAGGCACGAGCCACCACGCCTAGCCGTAAAATGAATTTTAACTGTGGTTATTAGCCATTAAGCTGTGTAACCTCATGTGTTAATGTTAGAGGTAAACATTCCAAATCTATTTTTCCATTTTATAAAGTGATATTTATAAAAACTAAATTGTAGAATTGTTTGAAGGAGACTGTTTTCCCTGTTTATAATTCCTATTTTTATAATTGCAGAAATTCTAAAGCAGTTCCTGACTCATTTCAACACGATTTTTGAAGCGTTTTACAATTCCTTATTCTCTGGGCATTTTGAAAACGGCCAAAATACGTCTGAAACAGTAAACATCCTGATGTGTTTCCTGGAGTTGCTTGAGCTGCTCATAGCCTCCAGAATCTACCTGAAGTTACATTTCACTTCCCAGAAGATTTTCTTTTGGAAGCCATCTTGCGTACTAGAAGTTCTTACCTGGCCTATTCAGGCTTTTGTCAAAAGAAAGCTCATCATATTCCTCAAAAAGTGCCTTATCTGTAAAGTGGGTGAAGACCTCTATTGTGGATCTGTGCCTGCCTTAATGCCACCAGACCATCAGGTAGCAGTGGACATGCTGGCATTAGCTAATGCTGTTTTGCAAGCTGTGAATTCAGGGTTGTTGAAGACACTGTCTGTTCATGGAAAACATTCCTTTTTTGGAGGTGATGAAGTTCAGCCTGGATGTGAACGTATCTTTGGTCCAGATCATGTGATCCTTAGAGCAGCAAGCTTAGTTATAATGAAATCCTTAGAAATCAAGTTTCAAAATTGTTCTTCAGCAAGTGAAATGAAAGGTAATTCTCCGAACTCCTTTTGTATGTAGTGTGTCATTATTTACTTAAGTACAGTAATTCATAATTATCAAATCTCAGGACTAGTATAAATTCCACTAATTTAAGCTGTATGTTGTCCTATTTATAACTTACTACATTTTCAAAAAAAAAAAGAACTGGATTTACCTTTAAAAAACATATCAGCTTCTTGTGGCTAAAGGAATTTGTAGAGCATAAGGAATGATTTAGGTTTAAAAAAAGAGTTGCTGTTGAGTCTTCTCAAAGTAAGTGATGGAAATCAATTCATATTCAAATATGTATAGTATTTTATTTATATTCTTTTTTTTTAATCTAAAGTGCAGGTGCACGACCATGGGCCACTGCAGCCCTGACCCCCCTGGGCCCAGGCTATTCCTCCTGTTGTAGCCTGGGAGGCCCCAGCCTGGGAGGTCAAGGCTAAAGTGAGCCACAATCCATTGCACACCTGCACTCCAGCTCTGGTGCAGCAGATGGAGATCCTGTCAGAGAGATTAAAGAAAAATGTGTTCACTCCCACTTATGTGTTTGTTGTTATTATTGTTTGTTATTTCTTTGTTATTATTATGTTTACTGTTTATTTATTTTGAGACAGGGTCTTGCTCTGTTGCCCAGGCTCACTGCAGCCTCAACATTTTGAACTCAAGTGATCCTCCTGCCACCGTTTCCCCACCCCATTTATATTAATCCTTCATACAATTAGTATTCCTACTAACATAGATTTTTGAAAATTAGATACTGAACTGGAGGTAATATATGAGAAATTACATTGACGAAGAAATTGTTACATGTATAATTTCCACGATAGTAACTGAGGAGTTCAAAGTCTTCCATTTCACTTGAGGAAAATGAAGAGTAAATGTCTCTAAACAAGCAGCATACAGATTCAGTGAAAAGTTTGAATTGTGAGCAATGACATCACTGAATTGCTTTTGATATAATTTGGCTTTTAATAACTACACATTACTTATAATTATGTGCAGTTATAATTTGTAACACTAGATGGCACCTGTTATATAATTCCGTTTTAAATTATAGTTAAAACTCCCTAAAATGTTGTTTATTTTTGTACTTAATAGTAGTACTTCTATGCTCTAAACAAACAAACAATATATTTTTCTGTTATTTTGAAGACAAAACTATTTTTGCTTGGTTGCATTCTTGCCTCTAGTAACAGACAAGTCTGGCATCTGATGAAGTGATCTCTTGTCTGCTCATTTATTTATCTGTTTTTAGCAAGAAACCACATAACTTTTATTTCTAAGAGACAGTTATTTGGCAGTTGTTGCAGATAGTTGATCTAGCTATACATTTTACACGTATGCACTCTGGAATGAGTGACTTTTCTTTCTCTGAGCCTCAGTGTCCTCATTTGCCAAAGAGAGATGATTCCTAACTGATTCCTGATGACTTTTTGAAAGTGAATTAGGCTAATTGCATCTTAAGGTACTTTAGACGCTACAAGTTTATATATAGACAAGGCGCTGTTAATGTGTTCATCAGCTACTGCCTGCACTTTGAAATTTGCATTTTTTAAAGTTGACTTGCAGAGGTTCATGTCTGAGTTACTGACCTTCTTAAAGCCTCACCTTCAGCCCTCTCTGCAATTACACAATCCGTGCAAATGGCTGTCTAGGGTTTTCATAGAACAAGACGATGACATGCTGGAGGCTGCCAAGGCATCACTGGGCATCTACTTAACACTGACCAGGTTAGTGTATTTTAAAATAATTGTTGAACTGCCTGCAAGTCAGGAAAGCAGAAGACATTTCTGACAATGTGTCGGGCATGTTGTTTAATTGCATCATTTGGGGGAAAACATCCTGTGGTTTCCGCATAAGTTCCAGTTCCTTTCTTTAACCCTGACTTACATGAAAATGAGATTGCATTTGCATCACTATGAAAACTTGGCTGGCTGGGCAGATCTCAGATAGTATAACTAGATTGGGATCTGAAAACATGACCTCTGCTTTAGTCTCCAGTAAGTCAGTACACTTCTCTGAATCTTAATTGTTGTTAATATAAGACCTCTTTTCACCCCTAAGACTTACTTTTCTGTATTAAGCTTCAGTAGCCTTTGTAAAGGTGAACACAGACTTAGAAATAGTCAAAGGAGCTGTTCTGAATTTTCATTTTAATATTCAGTCAAATTCAGGGTGATACCTTTTTGAGACAAATGTCTGAAATTGGTTAAGTTCATGTACTGATGATTTATACTGATTGTTTCTGCTTTATTAAAATAGCTGTACTTGGGATAATATCTTCTTGTGGCAAATAGCTATAATTGGTTATGAAGCTAATAACTGATGACCTTTCCCAGTGTTTCTGCTCCTGCTTTATTAAAACTGTAAAATATTTGCTTTATTTCCATTTCTTTCTTGGCCTGGGAGGAAGGGATTTCTTGCTAATGATCTGTGGTGCCAGTACTTACTTGTATTGTGACACTGTTGGCAATGGCTGCTTCTAGACTCTAAGTGTTTGGGGCCAATTTTCAAAAGGTTCTAATCAAGAACACAGAATTCCTGCATGTGATTTGAATTAGGTTCAAAACAGTCAAATACAAATTCAGTCTGAAAATGCACCATGCCTGTAAGAGTTTATCTTAATTGTACTCAAAGTTAGCTTCTTACTCCTCAGGACATGGAAACCCCTGAATTAAACTTACTTTGTATATGAATTTCCCACTTTCTTAACTCCAGTTCAGTGTGTCCAGAGAGGCATGTGCTCACAACATAGATACTTTTTTCACATGTAGTTGTATTTGTTAAGATTTTTCTTGGTTGCAAATGATAGAAACCAACTCAAACTAATTTAAGCAGAAACCAGAATTTATTGGCTCGTAACTAGGAATTCTAAAGGGTCAAGTTGGAGTCAGGTATTAACTATATGTACAGGGACTCCAACCATGTCATCAATGACTTCTCTTTCTGTCTCACAGCTTTGAATTCATTCTCAGGCATGGTAACCAGCAGTTTAAGGCTTACCTCAGACTTACAGTTATCATCTTCCACAGCTCCAGCAGAAGTCCCAGGGGCAATCTGATTAGCCCACTTGGGTCACAGAGCCTTGTCAGAACCAGTCACTGTGGCCAGGAGCATGGAGTGCTCAGATTGGTCAGTCTGGGTCACATGCCCCGCCTTGTTGAGGTGGGTAAGGAAGGAGGTTTAGGAATTATCTTACCACATGAAATTGGTTACCTGTAAGAATGAGGAATTCTGATGTCAAGAGAAAGGACGACAGAGAACTTTTATTGGGCAGACAAAAACTAGCACTGCCAAAGTCAGTGGATTTTGCTTTACTGAGTCAGATTTATTTAGAGCTTATGGAGAAAGGAGTGGGTTTTGAAATTTTTTCTTTTAATGCATAGATTTAAAAGTAATCTAATAGGTTAATTTGTGGTATGTGAATTATATCTGTTAAAACTGTTTATTTTTGTAAAGTCGTTAATCTGGATTCTCCATTATCTTCATTTTCAGAGGGTGTGAAGCCACTGAAGGCTTAACCCAAGGCAAGGAAATGTGGACCCATCACACACATGAAAATGGCTATAATCCTCACTGTATTTTCCTGTTCTTCTTAGGAAATATAGGATTCGATTCTACAGTTCTTCTTGACTTTTTGATTTCATCAGAAACCTGTTTTCTTGAATATTTCGTTAAATATTTAAAATTACTGCAAAAGGACTGGGATAATTTTTTCACCATTTGCAATAACTTTGATGCAGCTGAATCTAAATATGACATGAGTACTTGTGGCTGTGTCCCCTCACTTGTCCAAGACCAAAGCACCGACCAAACAATACCCCATCATTTGACTGCTCCTCATAGTCACATAGATGTGTGTGCTTGCCACTCGCAGGCTTCCGATGCTCCCTCTGAACCACTGAAAGCTGTGACGTCCAAAGGGAATCACCCCATGTACGCTACTAGTCTGTCTCCCTCCCGGGCTTCTCAAAGTCTGGTAGATTATGACAGCTCTGATGATTCTGAAGTGGAGTCCACAGACCAGAGTCTAGCTAACAGTAAACAGACATCTTTACACCAACAAGGAACTAAGATTCAGGACGCAGCTGTGACAAGCAGGGATGAAAAAGAATTTAGTCTTGAACCTCCATCAAGGCCTCTGGTTGCAAAAGAATTTGATACTGCCTTCTCCTTTGATTGTGAAGTAGCCCCAAATGATGTCATCTCTGCAGTGGGAATATTTTACAGAACAGTTAAATGCTTCAAAGAACTACAGGGTGCCATCTGCCGTTTGCAAAAGAAAAATCTTTTCCCATATAATCCAACTGCACTCTTGAAGTTGTTAAAATACGTAGAGGTGATAAGTAATAAAATTATGAACACTTTGTAAAACATTGGCATTTTATTTTCAGGAATTATTTTTCCTTAATATAAATTGTGTCTCAATTAGATAATAGTATGAAACAATCACTACAAAAGGGTTTTCTTGTATTCCTTTCTAACGTTTTTTGTTTGTTTGTTTGTTTGTTTTGAGATGGAGTCTTCCTCTGTCACCCAGGCTGGAGTGCAGTGGCACGATCTTGGCTCACTGCAACCTCTGACTCCTGGGTTCAAGCAATTCTGCCTCAGCCTCCCGAGTAGCTGGGATTACAGGTGCCCGCCACCACACCCAGCTAGTTTTTGCATTTTAGTAGAGATGGGGTTTCACCATGTTGCCAGGCTGATCTAGAACACCTGACCTAAAGTGATTCACTTGCCTCAGCCTCCCAAAGTGCTGGGATTATAGGCGTGAGCCACTGTGCCCAGCTGAATTTTCTAAAACAAGTTTTTACTTTTTGCCTTATTGGAAGCAACCTAGTGAATGAAAAAGAGACATCAAATGACAGGTCCCCCAATATAGCTGTATACTGTTGGAGATTTATGCCAGTTCAAACTGACAGAAAATCAGGCGTGGTTATTATATTTGTTAACTAAGGCTTCTGTAACAACCTGCCACATGTGCTGCGGCTTCAGAGACACCTGAAATTACTCTCATGGTTGTGGAGGCCAGAATCCAAACTCAAGGTGCAGCAGGGCCATGCTCTCAGGGTCTGAAGAAGAATTCCTATCTGCCCCTTTCTAGCTTCTGGCAGCATCCAGCCATCACTGGTGTCTCTTGTCTTGTAGCAGTGTCACTCCAATTCCTGCCTCATACGGCATTTTCCTGTGTCTGTCCAGTTTCCTTCCTACAAGGACATTGGTCATTGGATTAGGACCCACCCTCATCCAGTATGATCTCAACTTGATTACAGCTGCAAAGACCCTAATTCCAGATAAGGCCACTTTCATGTGTTCTTGATGGACTTGAATCCAGGAGAAACACAAAACAAATATAGTTACTATTTCCTTCTGGGGTATTTACACAGAAAGGATATATTAAAAATGTAAAACCTTAGCAGTTTCTTTGAGAAGTGATTATACTGGATGAACATGATTCTTTCTAAAAAATTTTAGTTACTACATAATTTTCCTATTTAAAATTGTGACATGGACCACTGGCAAGATGGCCAAATAGAAACAGCTGCAGTCTGCAGCTCCCAGAGATTGACGCAGAAGGTGGGTGATTTCTGCATTTCCAACTGAGGTACCTAGTTCATCTCATTCGATCAGACAGTGGGTGCAGCCCAGAGGGCGAGCCAAAGTAGGGTGGGGCATTGCCTCACCTGGGAAGCACAAGGGGTTGGGGAGCTCCCTCTCCTAGCCAAGGGAAGGCATGAGAGACTGTACCAGCAAGAACAGTGCATTCCGGCCCAGATACTGCACTTTCCCCATGGTCTTCACAACCGGCAGGCCAGCAGATTCCCTCCAGTGCCTATGCCACTAGGGCCCTGGGTTTCAAGCATAAAACTAGGCGGCCATTTGGGCAGACACTGAACTAGTAGCAGGAGCTTTTTTCTTTTTCTTTTTCATACCCCAGTGGCACTTGGAATGCTAGCAAGACATAACTGTTCAATCCCCTGGAAAGGGGGCTGAAGCCAGGGAGCCAAGTGGTCTTCCTCAATGGGTCCCACCCCCACAGAGCCAAGCAAGCTAAGATCCACTGGCTTGAAATTCTCACTGCCAGCACAGCAATCTGAGGTCCACCTGGGATGCTCGAGCTTGGTGCGGGGAGGAGTGTCTGCCATTGCTGAGGATTGAATAGGCAGTTTTACCCTCACAGTGTAAACAAAACTGCCTGGAAGTTTGGACTGGATGGAACCCACTGCAGCTCAGAAAGCCTTCTGCAGCTAGACTCCCTCTCTAGAGTCCTCCTTTCTGGGCTGGGTATCTCTGAAAGAAAGGCAGCAGCCCCAGACAGGGGCTTATAGATAAAACTCCCATCTCTTTAGGACAGAGCACCTGTGGTAAGGGGCAGCTATGGGTGCAGCTTCAGCAGACTTAAACATTCCTTCCTGCCAGCTCTGAAGCGAGCACCAGATCTCCCAGCACAGTGCTTGAGCTTTGCTAAGGGACAGACTGCCTCCTCAAGTGGGTCCCTGACCCCTGTGCCCCCTGACTAGGAGACACCTCCCAGGAGAGATCAACAGACACCTCGTACAGGAGAGGTCCGACTGACATCTGGTGGGTACTCCTCTGGGACAGCTTCCAGAGGAAGGAACTGGTAGCAATCTTTGCTGTTCTGCAACCTCTGCTGGTGATAACCAAGCAAACAGGGTCTGGAGTGGACCTCCAGCAAACTCCAGCAGACCTGTGGCAGAGGGGCATGACTGTTAGAAGGAAAGTAACAGAAAGGAATAGCATCAACATCAACAAAAAAGACATCCGCACAAAAACCCCATCCGAAGGTCACCAGTGTCAAAGACCAAAGATAGATAAATCCATGAAGATGAGGAAAAACCAGCACAAAAAAGGCTGAAAATTCCAAAAAACACAACACTTCTTCTCCTCCAAAGGATCACAACTTCTCGCCAGCAAGGGAACAAAACTGGACGGAGAATGAGCTTGATGAATTGACACAAGTAAGCTTCAGAAGGTGGGTAATAGCAAACTCATCCAAGCTAATGAAGCATGTTGTAAACCCAGTGCAAGGAAGCTAAGAACCTTGAATGAAGGTTAGAGGAATTGCTAACTAGAATAATCAGTTTCGAGAAGAACGTAAATGACCTGATGGAGCTGAAAAACACAGCATGAGAACTTTGTGAAGCATATCAATAGCTGAATCAATCAAGTGGAAGAAAGGATATCAGAGATTGAAGATCAACTTAATGAAATAAAGCATGAAAGCATGAGTGAAAAAAGGATGAAAAGGATGAACAAATCCTCCAAGAAATACGGGACTATGTGAAAAGACCAAATCTACGTTTGATTGATATACCTGAAAGTGACAGAATGAAACCAAGGTGGAAAACACTCTTCAGGAAATTATCCACGAGAACTTCCCCAACCTAGCAAGACAGGCCAGCATTCAAATTCAGGAATTACAGAGAACACCGCAAAGAGACTCCTCGAGAAGACCAACCCTAAGACATATAATGGTCAGATTCACTAAGGTTGAAATGAAGGAAACAATGTTAAGGGCAACCAGAGAGAGAGGTTGGGTTACCCACAAAGGGAAGCCCATCAGACTAACACTGGATGTCTCGGCAGAAACCCTATAAGCTAGAAGAGAGTGGGGGCCAATATTCAACACTCTTAAAGAATTTTCAATGTAGAATTTCATATCCAGCAAAACTAAGCTTTGCAAAGCAAAGGAGAAATAAAATCCTTTACAGACAAACAAATGCTGAGAGATTTTGTCACCACTCGGCCTGCCTTAGAAGAGCTCCTGAAGGAAGCACTAAACTTGGAAAGGAACAACCAGTACCAGCCACTGCAAAAACACAGCAAATTGTAAAGACCATCAATGCTGTGAAGAAACTGCATCAACAGGCAAAATAATCAGCTAGCATCATAATGTCAGGATCAAATTCACACACAACAATATTAACCTTAAATGTAAATGGGCTAAATGCCCCAATTAAAAGACACAGACTGACAAATTGGATAGTGAAGACCCATTGGTGTGCTGTATTCAGGAGACCTATGTCATGCAAAGACACAAAGCCTCAAAATAAAGGGATGGAGGAATATTTACCAAGCAAATGGAAAGCAAAAAATAAAAAAATTAAAAGCAGAGGTTGCCGTCCTAGTCTCTGATAAAACAGACTTAAACCAACAAAGACCAAAAAAAGACAAAGAAGGGCATTACATAATGGTAAAGGGATCAATGCAATAACAGCTAACTGTTGTAAATATATATGCACCCAATACAGGAGCACCCAGATTCATAAAGCAAGTTGTTAGAGACATACAAAGAGATTTAGATTTCCATACAATAATAGTGGGAGACTTTAACACCCCACTGTCAATATTAGATCAAGGATACAGAAAACTGACAAGGATATCCAGGACTTGAACTCAGCCTTGGACCAAGCAGAATAATAGATATCTACAGAACTCTTCACCCCAAATCAACAGAATATACATTCTTCTCAGCACCACATCGTACTTACTCTAAAATTGACCACATAATTGGAAGTAAAACACTCCTCAGCAAATGCAAAAGAACGGGAATTATAACAAGCAGTCTCGTAGACCACAGTGCAATCAAATTAGATCTCAAGATTAAGAATATCACTCTAGACCACACAACTACATAGAATCTGATCAACCTCCTCCTGAATGACTACTGGGTATATAACAAAATTAAGGCAGAAATAAAGATGTTCTTTGAAACCAATGAGAACAAAGATATAACATACCAGAATCTCTGGGACACATTTAAAGCAGGGTGTAGAGAGAAATTTATAGCATTAAAGGCCCACAAGAGAAAGCAGGAAAGGTCTAAAATTGACACCCTAACATCACAATTAAAAGAACTATAGAAGCAAGGGCAAACAAATTCAAAAGCTAGCAGAAGACAAGAAATAACTAAGATAAGAGCAGAACTGAAGGAGATAGAGACACTAAAAACCCTTCAAAAGAAAAAACAATGAATCCAGCAGTTGTTTATTTTGAAGATCAACAAAATAGACCACTAGCCACACTAATAAAGAAAGAAGAAAAGAGAGATAAATAGATGCAATAAAAAATGATAAAGGAGATATCACCATCAATCCCACAGAAATACAAACTACCATCAGAGAATGCTATAAACACCTCTACACAAATAAACTAGACAATCTAGTTTGTATTATGGATACATAACGGATAATTCCTGGACACGTACACCCTCCCAAGACTGACCAGGAAGAAGTTGAATCCCTGAATAGTCCAATAACAAGCTCTGAAATTGAGGCAATAATTAGTAGCCTCCCAACTAAAAAAGTCCAGGACCAGATGGATTCACAGCCTAATTCTACCAGAGGTACAAAGAAGAGCTGGTACCATTCCTCCTGGAACTATTCCAAACAATAGAAAAAGAGGGAATTCTCCGTAACTCTTTTATGAGGCCATCATCATCCTGATACCAAAACCTGGCAGAGACACAACAAAAAAGGAAAATTTCAAGCCAATACCCCTAATGAACATTGATGCAAAAATCCTCAATAAAATACTGGCAAACCAAATCCAGCAGCACATCAAAAAGCTTATCCACCATGATCAAGTCAGCTTCATCCCTGGGATGCAAGGCTGGTTCAACATACACAAATCAATAAACGTAATCCATCACAGAAACAGAACCAATGACAAAAACTACATGATTACCTCAATAGAGGCAGAGCAGGCCTTCAACAAAATTCAATGGCCCTTTATGCAAAAAGCTCTCAATAAACTAGATATTGATGGAACATATCTCAAAATAATAAGAGTTATTTATAACAAACCCACAACCAAAATCATGCTGAATGGGCAAAAACTGGAAGCATTCCCTTTGAAAACCGGCACAAGATAGGGATGCCCTCTCTCACCACTCCTATTCAACATAGTATTGGAAGTTCTGGCCAGGACAGTCAAGCAAGAGAAAGAAATAAAGGTATTCAATTAGGAAAAGAGCAAGTCAAATTGTCTCTGTTTGCGGATGACATGAATGTACATTTAGAAAACCCCATCGTCTCAGCCCAAAATCTCCTTAAGCTGATAAGCAACTTCAGAAAAGTCTCAGGATACAAAATCAATGTGCAAAACTCACAAGAATTTCTATACTCCAATAATAATCAGCCAAATCATGAGTGAACTCCCATTCATAATTGCTACAAAGAGAATAAAATACCTAGGAATACAACTTAAAAGGAATGTGAAGGACCTCTTCAAGGAGCACTACAAACCACTGCTCAAGGAAATAAGAGAGGACACAAACAAATGGAAAAACATTCCATGTTCATGGTTAGGAAGAATCAATATTGTGAAAAGGGCCATACTGCTCAAAGTAATTTATAGATTCAATGCTATCCCCATCAAACTACCATTGACTTTCTTCACAGAATTGGAAAAAAACTACTTTAAATTTCATATGGAACCAAAAAAGATCCCACATAGCCAAGACAATCCTAAGCAAAAAGAACAAAGCTCGAGGCATTATGCTACCTAACTTCAAACTATACTACAAGGCTACAGTAATAAAAACAGCATGGCACTGGTACCAAAACAGATATATAGACCAATGGAACAGAACAGAGGCCTCAGAAATAACATACACATTTACAACCATCTGATCTTTGACATACCTGACAAAGGCAAGCAATGAGGAAAGGATTCCCTATTTAATAAATGGTGCTGGGAAACCTGGCCTGCCCTGTGCAGAAAACTGATACTGATCCCTTCCTTACACCATATACAGAAATTAACTCAAGATAGATTAAAGACTTAAATGTAAAACCCAAAATGACAAAAACCCTGGAAGGAAATCAGGACAATACCATTCAGGACATAGGTATGGGCAAAGACTTCATGACTAAAACACCAAAAGCAAAGGCAACAAAAGCCAAAATAGACAAATGGGATCTAATTAAACTAAAGAGCTTCTGCACAGCAAAAGAAACTAGCATCAGAGGGAACAAGCAACCTACAGAATGGGAGAAGAATTTTGCAATCTATCCTTCCAACAAAGGGTTAATATCCAGAATCAACAACCCCACCAAAAAGTGGGTGAAGGATATGAACAGACACATCTCAAAAGAAGATATTTATGCATCCAACAAACATGAAAAGAAAACTTATCATCACTGGTCATTAGAGAAATGCAAATTAAAACCACAGTGAGATACCATTTCACACCAGTAGAATGGTGATCATTAAAAAGTCAGGAAACAACAGATGCTGGAGAGGATGTGGAGAAATAGGAATGCTTTTACACTGTTGGAGGGAGTATAAATTAGTTCAACCATTGTGGAAGACAGTGCAGTGATTCCTCAAGGATCTAGAACTAGAAATAGCATTTGACCCATTGCTGGGTATAAACCCAAAGGATTATAAATCATTCTACTATAAAGACACATGCACACGTATGTTTAGCGGCACTGTTCACAATAATGAAGACTTAGAACCAACTCAAACGCCCATCAATGATAGACTGGATAAAGAAAATGTGGCACATATACACCATGGAATACTATGCAACCATAAAAAAGGATGAGTTCATGTCCTTTGCAGGAACATGGATGAAGCTGGAAACCATCATTCCCAGCAAACTAACACAGGAACAGAAAACCAAACACCACATGTTCTCACTCATAAGTGGGAGTTGAACAATGAGAACACATGGACACAGGGAGGGGAACATCACATGCCAGGGCCTGTCGGGGGGTGGGGGCTAGGGGAGGGAGAGCATTAGGAGAAATATCTAATGTAGATGACGGGTTGATGGGTGCAACAAAGCACCATAGCACGTGTATACCTATGTAATAAACCTGCATGTTCTGTACATGTACCCCAGAACTTAAAGCGTAATTTTTTTAAAAAATGAAAAAAATAAAATTGTGACATTAATAATAATGTTCTGTATTATTGAGGGGAAGCAGTAAATTCAATTTTAATATGTTTATTGGGTTTGTGTAATAGGAGCAATAAGTGTATTGTGCTGCTAAGTCTGGCATTAAAGCAGTCTAAAATATTGCCTGTAAATTTCTTTTTTTTAAATGATCCCTTTGCAAAGAAACAGAACAAAGACTAAACCTACCAGACATTGAAATATATATTAAGGCTATGGTAATTGAAACAGTTTAGTACTTATTCAGGTAGATATGGAAAAGTCAGTGGTGCTAAATAGACGGTTGCCGATTAAAATAACAGTGAAGTGCCAGTGTTAGCCAAATAGAAATGCAAAGGTCAAAAGGTTTGCATTTAACATGCTGTTGGTAAGGATGTGCACTGAGGCAGTTTCTACCATAATTTAAAAAGCATGTCAAAGAATGTGCATCCAAAGATACCACATTGTTTGTAAAAAAACGCTAGAAATACCTGTTAAGTCAGAATTTGTATATTCAGTGGAATATTATTTGCCTGTGCAAATGGATTTTATGCATGTTTGTGGATGTAAAACATCTCCAGTGAAAAACAAGTAAATACATGGGGCTTGCAATTGTTTAGGAAAAGAATCAGGGCAGGAGTAATACACATTCACATACTTGCATATTTTTTTGTGCATGTATAAACTATGTATGTAAGACTATATAAGGAAGTCATAGTAGTGGTTGCCTTGGGAGACAGGTCTGAAGTAAAAGACAAATTCTCATCTTTCTGTACTATTTTTAGCTAGATACATCCAGCACTGCATTAGGATATTTCAGTCAATGACAGACAATTACAGTGGTCCTGTAAGACTATCATGCCATTATTTTTACTGTAACTGTCCTTTGCTTAGATACACCCATACTTATTATTGTGTTACAGTTGCCCACAGTATTCAGTATGATAACATGCTGTGTCCAGGTTTGTAGCCTAGGAACAATAGGCTATACCATACAGCCTAGGTATGTAGTAGGCTATGCCAGCTAGGTTTGTTGAGTATACTCTGTGACATACATGACATCACAAGACAACAAAATTGCCTTACAGCTGATTTCTCAGAACATGTCCCTGTCAAGTGACACATGGCTAATTGCTTTTTAATGGAAATAACTAGGAAAAGAAAAAAAATGGACTGTTGTTCCTAAGGGTAGATAAATGTGGACTGCATTATAAACTCATGACTATGCAGATGTGGTTTTGACCTGTGTTTCTCTATAAGGTTAGCAAGGAACTGTCAGCCCCTCATTACATGTAACATGAGGAAAAAGCAATCATAGAGGTATGCTAAATTGGTATTTCAGAATCTCTACACATACAACTAACTTGAGTGTAAGTCAATTCATCACACACTCACTAAGCCCTGCTCTTGCTAAAGGTGACCCTTGGCTGTGTGATCACTGTCCTTGGCCTTTCTGAGCATCTAAGAGCTATTCTCAGAGTTAGGTCACAAAGGAACACAAAACCATTGATATATGTCTGCACAGTGAGTTACCAGTGTACAACACACGAGCAGTCTGTAACCTCGCCCCTTCCAGTAAAAGCATGTGGAAGTACAAGTGAGCACACGGTGCCGTGCACCTAACTTACTTGTTTTAAAGCAGAAGAGATACAGAAAAGTGCACTGTAAGTATACAGCGTGTTGAATTTTCAGAAACAGCACACTTGTGGAGCCAGTCCCCAGATCAAGAAATAGCATGAGGCACCCAGAACTACCCCCTGAATCCCCTCCGTCACTGTCCACCCCGAAGGTACCTATATCCTGAAATGAGACAACAGAGATGATCTTTGCCTGGTTTTGTCTTTCTTTTATATAAACGGAGTCGTAGATTATGTATTCTTTTGTTCAGCATCATTTGGGAGTGTGTACTGATTTATTTTTAAGATGTCAAGTACCCACATTTTAACTATTATTAGTAACAAAATACTTTGACTCCTCATAACTCTTTGACACACCCAGTATGGTAGCACAGTGAGATTGACAAACACTGGTCAAACATTAAAGCGTATGCTAAACAGGTTATGCAGGGCCTTGTGCAACTGGCCCTAATCTGCTTCTCCAGACTGGTTTTCTCCCCATCCACTGTTCCTTGCACAACTCTTGGCCCTTGCATATTCATTCTTCAAGCCTCATCTTCAGTGTTAGATCTGTGAAGCCTTCCCTCATCTGTTCTACACCATTTAATTTTGTGTGCTCTGTTCTCCGCACTTTGGTCTTTCCTCTATTGCAGCATTTGTTACGTTATATTTGAACCATAAGTCAACAGTCTTTCCATTTGCTAAGCTCTTTTTACACCATCACATCATAGGCACAGCACAAATGTTGAATAAATGAGAAGTGATCCTTCTCCAGGGATCTGATGATCTACTGGAGGAGACAGAGAATTATAATCCTTATCCTTACCTTGCACTTCCTACTTGCCAGCTACTGTTTTAAGCGCTCTTCTAATCCTTGTAACACTGTTAGAAGGTGGGTCCTATTATGATTCCTGTTTTGCAGACATGGAGATTAAGTAGCTTGCCCAAGATCACCCAGCCAGTAGTGGCAGAGCTGAAGTAATGAATTCAGGTAGTTGGGTTCCAACCTCTTCTCAGACTCCCTCCATAATTTATTCTCTGCCTTCAAGACCGAAGATTATGGATGTACACTATTACAACTAAAATTGTTGAAGCTTTGGATATGTGTGGTGGGTGCTATAAGTCACACTATAAAATTATACTGGAATCTGGTCATCCAAGACCTAGGGTGCGATGCTAAGGAGTGTTGACTTTTCTGTAGGCAGTAGAGAGCTGATGAGATTTTTTAGTAAATGGCTGGTTTTGTGTTTGAAGAAAGCGACTTCAGTGGCAATATAATGGCTAGATGGAGAAGCACAAAGATTGGGAAGAGTCTATTGCAGAAATCTCACTGAAGGCAAGGACAATGGGAATGGGATCCTGGCCTGGCTGAATGCTCACATTAGTTTCTCTGCCTTCAGACACCCACTAACAACAATAAAGAAGCCAAATCACAAGCAACAAGACACACAAGGACAAAATGGAAAAGGAGAAAATAATTTTGGAAGCTCAAAGATAGGTAGGTGGAAAACTTGTAACCACCAAATGGGTTCACCTTGCCTGCTGCCTAGACAGAGCCAATTTATCAAGACGGGAATTTCAATAGAGAAAGAGTAATTCATCCAGAGCCAGCTGTGGGGGAGATCAGAGTTTTATTATTACTCAAATAGGTCTTTCTGAGCATTCAAGGATCAGAGTTTTTAAGGATAATTTGGTGGGAGGGGGAATGTGAGTCAAGAGTGCTGATTGGTTGAGTCAGAGATGAAATCAGGGAATTGAAGCTGTCTTCTTGTGCTGAGTCAGTTCCTGGGTGGGGGACACAAGATCAGATGAGCCAGTTTATTGATCTGGGTGGTGCCAGCTGATCCATCAACTGCAGGGTCTGCAAAATGTCTCAGTTGCTGACTTAGGAGCAGATTAGGGAGGGTCAGAATCTTCTAGCCTCCAGCTGCCTGACTCCTAAACCATAATTTCTAATTTTGTGACTAATTTGTTAGTCCTGCAAAGGCAATCTAGTGTACAAGCAAGAAGGGGATTTGCCTGTTATATTTGTTTTAAACTATAAGTTCCTCCCAAAGTTAGTTCACCCTACACCCAGGGATGAACAAGGACAGCTTGGAGGTTAGAAGCAAGATGGAGTTGGCCAGGTCAGATCTCTTTCACTGTCTCAGTTACAATTTTGCAATAGCAGGTTCAAACTGACTTAGCCGACTCAGGAACATTAAATCCCTATCTGGAATGGGAAAAACTGAGAAAGCCTGACTTATGAGATAGATTCCTCTAGTGGCTTAGGAGCTTGTAGGCTTGAGTATTATACTGTACCACAGGGTGGTGTGTGGAGAAGCTGTTCAGGAAGCAATTACTTCTAGATCCTCTGTCTCATTCCAAGTAGTTAGCCAGTGCTCTCCCCTGCCACCCAGCAGATTAGAGGTTTATTTCCAGAGAGAGTGAAACAGAGGGTCTTTGGATTGGGGAACACCAGACACAGCTGGAGATAGGAATAACACACTGAAAATAGGATTAATTAAACATTTACATACTAAATATAACCACCATTCTCCCCAGCCTTCTCCCCAACTCTGCTGCCAGCTAACTCTAGGTCAGAGGCTAGAAAAGACTTTTCTGGGGAATTTAACAAATCCAAGAAGAAAGATCTAAAGACACTGATATTGGGGTTCCCCAAAGAAGTTACTCAGCCAAATCACCCTACTATGAAGCCCATAGTGGCAAATATCTCCATGTACATAGAGCTAATTGGCACTTAAGTGCCTCACTCTTACATATGAGTGAATAGCCAAGGAACATCAGGAATTGGGAGAAAGCCTCTAACCCAAAAGACAGAGATCAAAACAAACATGAAACAGATTAAACAAAAAGGAAGTTAATTTATCAATACCCTCAAAGAGATTATAAAGGATATTACATAAAAATACTCAGTGAGGGACTCACACCTGTAATTTCAGCATTTTGGAAGGCCAAGGCAAGGGGATCACTCGAGCCTAGGAGTTTAAGACCAGCCTGGGCAACATTGTGAGACTCCATCTCTGTAAAAGTAAAAATAAAAAGTTTTAAATAGCTGGGTATAGTAGTCCCAGCTACTTGGGAGGCTTGGCAGGATGGTTTGAACCCAGCAGTTCAAGGTCATAGTGAACTCCTGCCTGGGTGACAGAGTAAGACCCTGTCTCAAAAAAAAAAATATGCAGTGGGGAAAAATGCTTTTTATAAATTAATAATATGATAGCAAAAATGAAAAACTCAATAGAAATGTAGTAAAAATAAGTTGAGGAAATCTAGATCTTATGGCAACATGACAAATCAGGAAACAGGAGAGAGAGGCAATACAATGTGAGAACCAGTCACCAAGGTCCAATAATTGAATAATAGAAGTACCAGAAAGAGAGAAAAGGACTGGAAAAGAGAAAGTACGAAAGAAATTCAAGAAAAGTTTTTGGAACCGAAAGACTTAGTCTTTAAATAATGTGTGCAAGTATAACTGGACAAAAATAAATAAAAACACAATTTTTAAAAGGAGGAACAGGATCAACCTGAAACAAACAGCGATCATTTCACTGGCATACTGAGATGCTGCTCTGTTTACTGAAATAAGAAAGTTGGAAGCCCTAGGAGGAAGAAAAGTTCAGTTCTCACATGAGTGACTTCTGGCACTGTTATCAGCACAGCACGGCATCCAGCAGAGAGAGTTAGAAATCTTCTGTTGAAGATTAGAAGAACAGTGTGAAATATGAGTCATTTGTATACAGGTATTATGAAAAGCATGCAAGAAAGTATGTTTGCCCTGAAAGTGGAGAGAGAAAAGGTGAGGGTAGGTTGGGGAGGACTACACAGAAGGAGGAAAGTGAGAGAAATTTGAGGCAGGAGAACAGAAAATACTAAGAGGAAACTAAGAAAGATTGTACAGAGCTTTGAGAAGGAAAATGTATGTGGGGTTTAGTATGTCTGACAGCAACAGTGGGATGAGATCTGAGAAACCACCATATGATTTGACCATCAGGAAGTAACTGAAGATGTTTAAGAGAGAAATTGTAGTTGGAACCAAGCGTGCACGGGAGGGGAAGAGGTAGAACCCAGGGCGATGGTTTTCAATTTATTTGTATTTTCTGCATATAAATAATACTGGCATTTTGGGTTGCACCTTTGAAATAACAGGCTGAAAACAATACCATTCAAGTCAGAAATAGTTTTGACATGATCACCAAAGGCGATGTTCCAGACACCCAAAGCATCTCTCTGGGCATCAACCGGACTTGCTGGTATTCCTCCCACGTCTTCCTTAACACGACCCACTAGGGCTGCGCTTGGTAGATGTGGACTGCCCAGATGTTTGGAAACTTGACCTAAATATTAAACTTTACTTGGTCTTGATTGTCATTTATGACAGCATAAAAATTGTCTTGCTTTATCAAAATGCACATTTGAAAATTATGGTGGATAAAATGCCTTTTCTAACAGGAGGATCATAGATCAGACTGGCAAACCGTTTCTGAGTCTTCCTGGTTATTTTAAAGAAGGTAGAGCTGAACTCACATCAAAGCCTTTACGGTAAACACCATGTATCCCGTCTTAATTGCAAAGCTGGCTTGTATATTTTTTAAAATAAAGGAAAAGCAGTGATCCCTTTCTAAGTTTGCAGTTCACATTGAACCTTACCAAGCAGTTGGAATAAACTGTAGTCCAGTTACCTACTGCATTGGGTACATGTCTGTGCACACCCTGGATTGCTTGTGTTTTTCCTTTTCAGGATTTTTGATTTGTTTTCAAAGTATACTTCTCTGATATTTATTTTAAATTTACTTCACATACTGTTTTGTTTTTTTTTTTCAGTGAGATCTTACTATGCTGCCCAGGCCAATTTGGGATCAAAGGATCTTCCTGCCTCAGCCTCCCGAGTAGCTGAGATTACAGGCACACACCACTGTGCCAGAAGTGCTCTGATATTTAGAAGCACTGAGATATGGAATGTGATCTGTCTGTGATTTTCTTTCTGGTGGGAATGGCCCAGATGTTTGCTGTTTTCTAGAGCCTACCTAATCATTGAAGGCAGTCGAGCTGAAGCATGGTTTAACTGAAAAGTACTTTCTATGCTTGCAAAAGTACTTTCTGTGCAGCACATATACTAAAATTGGAATGATACAAAGAATAGCATGGCCCCTGCTCAAGGATGACGCATACATTTATGAGGCATTTCATATTTTTTAACTTTAAAAAAAAGCACTTTCTAAGGGTGGCAATCAGAATGTCTGTGTGTTTTTTAAGTGCCTCGAGCCTCCTGTTGCTTGTTACTCCCCTTGAGGCCCGTGAAGTAAGCACCTCAGAAGCACATTTGTAATTGCTGATGAAATCTTTTTAAGCTATTCAATAAATTTTGAGGAAGGGAAGGTTTCCCCACAGCTAAGCTTCTTTTATTTGTTAAGGAGCATATATTTTCGATCTCCAAATCACTGGGTATTTGTTTGTTTTTCTGTGAAACACAAAAGTAGATAGTATACCCTACTTGTGTAAAACAGAATTGGATTTTTAATGGTCAATTTTCCTGAAAATTATCTTTTAATTTTTTTTTTCTGATTGTGCTGTTTTTTTCCAACAATAAAGAGTTCCCCTGACTCACTAGACTACTGACAAGTACATCATTGTTGTATCACATAGCATTCTTTTTTTTTCTTTTTTTTTGATATGATGTCTTGCTCTGTCACATATACTGGAGTGTAGTGGTGTGATACTGGCTCACTGCAACCTCCACCTCCTGAGTTCAAGCAATTCTCCCACCTCAGTTTCCCAAGTAGCTGGAATAACAAGCATGTACCACCACATTTGGCTATTTTTTTTTTTTTTTTGTATTTTTGGTAGAGATGGGGTTTCACCCTGTTGGCCAGGCTGGTCTTCAACTCCTGACCTCAATTGATCCACCTGCCTTGGCCTCCCAAAGTGCTGGGAGTAAAGGCACGAGCCACCACACCTGGCTCACATAGCATTCTTTTTTTTTTTTTTTTTTTTTGAAAGAAAGAAAAAGAGAAGAAAGAAAGTGAGAGTGAAAGAAAGAAAAAAAGAATGTAAGAGAGAAAGAAAGAGGAAGAGAAAGAGGGAGAGAGAACGGGATTCTTGTTTTATTGCCCAGGC